>SZWC01019651.1:6053-30568 GCA_023375785.1 Penium margaritaceum
AGAAAGAAAAAAAAAAAAAAAAAAACAAGACAACAACAACAACAACAAAAACAACAATAACAACAAAACAAAACCCAACCAAAAAAAGAAGAACCAAAAACAACAACAACAACCGCATGGGGAGATTTCGCTCCCTTGCTGGGTGTCAACAATGCAAACACAGGCGAGAAGAATCCAGACTCGTGCCAAACCAGAGGTCGACAGGAGGACCAAACTAATGCTCATAGGGAGTCACATGACGGAGAATGGAGGCCATAAGGCGCACGGTTCCAGACCCATGTCATATAGGCCATGTCCTCAGAGGAAAAGGCCTCTGAAAAAACATAATCAATGTGCATGGACTGTATGGTATCCATCATTGTGCGTTCAAATACGCCACTCTGCTGTGACATATGGGGAGCTGAAAGGTCATGAGTCACACCTTGCTCCTCGAGAAATTGATGAGCAGGATCCATGAATTCCTCTCCACAGTCTGACTGAAAAAGGTCCAGGCATTGATTGGCTTGGCATTCAGGTTGAACCAACATGTGCCGGATGACATGTGCCGTATTGCTTTTTTTTAAGAAGCAAAATACCTATCAGTAATGGGAGAATTCATCTGTCAGAGTGAGGTCATAGATTACTTGCTCAGCCTGGGACTCAGTGGGCGAGGGGCCCACAGGAGGAAGGGGGGTATATGCACCAGCTCCAGGGCTCTGGGGGTTGTGGAGAAGGAAGGGGGGTACATTATCGGATACATTTTTCCTTCGAGACAGGACAGGCAATCAGTTTTGAGCCATCATTTCAGAAGAGGTTTGACATGCACAAGGGGCTCAATAGTTGTAGAGTGCACATGACAAAGATGACGGTGCAATAAACGTTGATACACAATGGACACGTCACATAGACTCAAGCAGACAGAGGCAATGATACAGCGGCATGACATGGAATGTGGTACAGACTTCTGATGGTAACACTACGAAGTACGACATTGCCGATGGAATGAACACGAACAGTGGAAACACCAGCAGCATGCATATGCCCATAACAGACTGAATCTCCTGGACCAAGCAGCACAAGTTCACCACAACGACAGCACATAAGATGGGTTGCACATGATTTGAAGACCCAACTGCCGCCCAGAACCTGCTCCACTGGCAACACAAAACAGAACCCGATTGAGTCATGTGAGAGAAGTGGTGACTCCTCTTGGTCAGGGCATGCACAATCAACAACCAACTCAATCCACAATGTCATGTCACAGGGAATGCAATCATCCATAGAGGGTGTCACACCATCATCATCAATCATCCCACACAACCTGACTGTAGTAAAAGTGATGAGCCTCCCAGCCCTCAGCATGCAACTCGTACCTCCTTGAGTGGTTGATTATGTGTCAATACAAAAGGAGGATTTGAGAACCCACTCAAGCTTTGCAATGCAAGCGTTGAGGAATTCTCACCCAGGTGTAGAAGCTGCAGCCATGTGCACCGAGCCGGCACTACACGTTGAAGTGCCCGATATGCCATTGCCATGACTGACACAGGCCTGCAAGGCATTGTGCATCGCCCATCCAATCTTGTCAAAGTTGTGCTGATGAGGGTACACCTTCCATGTGTGGCTGCTGCAACAGCTGTAATAGCAAAGATCTCCAGCTTTTTGTCCTGAAGATCCATGGACCTCCTTATCCCATTTCTTCCCTTTTCTGTTCCTTCCCTAATCCAAGACCACCATCGTGCTAGCACTCAATGGGAGAGATTTGGAGGAGACGGTTAGTCGTGAGAGAAGCTTGATGGAGGGATGGAAGATGCTGAGGCCGATGGAGTGGCGGAAGCAAAGGTAACTTGAACCAAAGGCAGAAGATACCACCCTGCCACCAACACATGGCATTCTCGTGCCTAGTGAAGGAGGGTGCCAATCTCCTCCCTGCGCATGAGCTCCGTAGGCTCAAAGTTCTGGAAGGTATCTGAACTCTTTTCATGGACCTCCAGCATGATCGTAGCCAGAGCTCAGTACTGAGGCAACATCTGCATGCCTAAGCGAGTGCAGACACGTAATTCACGATGCCAATATGCCTCAGCAACCTCTACATTGCCCTGGTGAATGGAAGTGTACTCTCAAATGTGTTCATTGAAATCAGCATGAACAACCGGCTGATAGGTGGTCCGTACCCTACCCGGTCAGATCTTTCATGTAGGGCTTGAAATCCATCATGCTGTTGTCTGGGAAAGCAAGGACTAGGGCACGGAACGTTGGAGCTGTAGCAGCAAATTGTGCTCCATCTGTGACATCATGATCAGTCATGAAACAGTGCTCTAAGTCCTTTTTTGGCAGCCTAGGTACAAGAAGTTTAATTCCACGCATCAAATCCAAGGGTTTCTGAGTGTGGAGGAGGTGGGGACACAAAAACTTTTAGAAGGCATCCTGTTTGCAAAATCAAGCTAGACAGGGTCGTGCCGCTTGAGCCTGGCTCCTGGAGCACAATTGGTGCACAACCCTACAGCAGTGAAACTGGCGACACGAAAGAGTGCTATGGAACCGACCATATTAGACTTTGAGCATCCATGTGTTGCTGATGTTGATGCTGCAGTAGAGTGATCAAAATATTCTCTACTAATGATGTTGCTGCTACTGCTGTTATTGTTGATGCTGCTGCTGCTGCTACTGCTGCTGCAGCTGCTGAGATGCAATACTCGCAAATGCAGCTGACAGACCACCAGATGCCAGCCCAACCGAGTGGATGTCAATTTGAGGCCCAACATCCTTTGCTAATTGGCCAAGACTGTGTTGGGTAGAGCCTCTGTTTGTTGAGAATTTGCACTTGGGCAACCAATCGATGAGAAGCTGGACTAACACAATACTGAGACCATTTGGCATCATCATGGGGGGGGGGGGGGGGGTCATCCGACCGCAGGGGTTTGAGTACCCGGCATTGGCCTCATTCCAGATCAAGGGTGGAAATGGGAATAAAGACAATGGCGGTTGGGACTGGAGAAGTTACATGGGTATTTTATGCACACCGCTGCTAGAAACATCCGGCAGCATTCAGCCTCCGGCTCTGCTGGAGGACTATGTGATAAGGGTCCAGGGTCCAGATGCTACAGTTGGCTTGGATGTACACCATTTTGAGAGAGAAAGGGAGAAGAACCCAACGCACCTGAGGCCCAGAGGAAAAATGGAAATGAGGAAGGGCTATTGTGTGTAGGGAAACCTGACCATAGTGATGCAAGTGAGCTGTGTCGAGGAGGAGGGCCACTACTGCCGTCTTTCTCACAGCCAGTATGTGACTTTCTATCCCCCAATCTTTTTATCTACTGCAGCTGCTGCTGTTCTGATAAGTCTCAGATTCTATGGACACAACCAAGCCAGCTGCAACCCTTTGAGACACTGCTGCGAGGCCAACCGTCAAGACGACGGGTGTCCAAAGTCTAGCAATGGTTGCTAGAGCTGCTGTAGCAGTGGCAGCGGCTTTGGCAGCCCCAGAAACGTCTAAAATACTGTAGCTGCTGCTGTCAGTGCAGTTGGTGCTCCAGCTGTGACTGCTTCTGTGATTGCTACATGTGGGGTGAAAACATTTCAACTTGTGTACATGGCAACCCTATCACATAACGAGTTGACCTGTGTAGGAATTCCATTGGGAAGGAGAGAAATGGCACCTTAACATAATTGACACACCATCACCACGACAGCCTGTATGTGGTAGAAGCTTACTAGCATAGAACGCTTAGCAAGCAACAAATCTCACAGTGTGCACCAACGCCGTGGATACGGCAAGCTCAACACTTGGAAAGTTGAAGCGATAGCAAAGAGCAAACAAGAAGAACGCATCACTAGGAAGAGAGATGATACGCGCCGGTTGACTGGGCCAACCACTCGAGACACTCAAAGTGCGACCAAGACGCCACCCAGGGATTGAACCACACTGGTGAGCGAGAGAGCTCCCAGGTGATTTGTCACCTGGGAGCTGAGGGATCAGCAACCCAGTATCACCCGTTTACCACATGCATGGATGAATCACAGTAACCACATTGATTGTGAGCGTATGCGGATGCATGTCACCCTGTGCTACACTTGTTCCATGTAATGCTACTAAGGGACTAAGCATTGTAAATCTGGTCATTGTAACCGTGCTCTCCAAAGCACTGATGTACATCAACCGGGTGCTGTGTACGCCAATCTTGCTGTAAATCCAGCGCTGTGAGCCCCATGATGGGTAACGACATTGCACCCAAGAGCTTTGATCCAAGTCAATCACCTGCAGTGATAGTGACTGTGTGTGTGTGTGTGTGTGTGTGTGTGTGTGTGTGTGTGTGTGTGTGTGTGTGTGTGTGTGTGTGTGTGTGCGTGTGTGTGTGTGTGTGTGTGTGTGTGTGTACACGGAGTGAAGAGGTTACTTGTGTGCCACCCATAACGATTATTTGATTGCATGGACACATCCATCACTATTATCCTCATCATCATCCTCATCACCATCATTTTCAACACAACAGCATATGCTTTGCAGTTATGCGCCGCCATCACTGCTTACCAGCACCAAACCAACACAAGAGGACTGCTGAGAATCTGCACATGGGCGATGACAAGCGCAACCAACTTGTGGATGCGGATATGTGGGGTGAAAAGGTGATATTGTGTACGTAGCTTACTGTGACCTCTTGGCTCATGTCCATTGCCTTAAAGATTCCTGATGAGGCGGAGGGTGCACAAGACTTGGGGAGCAAAAGCAAGCCCAACAGGTCCCGAACAGCTGCAGTGGGCCACCGGCGACACGTGGCATGCTCATGCAAGCAAACTTCATTGTCGACTACCACCCACATGCTCGCTTTCCTCCTGGCAGCATCACCTCAGCTCCACTCGGCAAGCTTTATTTGTTGCTTCTCAATGACCTACTTTTGTCCAAACTCCCTCACTGAGCTTTTGTGCTTTGCTTTCTCCCAAACCCACATTAGTCTCAGCTATGTGTTTTTTGTTGATGGAACTGTTTTGTTTCATGCCAAAACGCATAACAAGGGTAGTGGTAGGAATGTTTTTGGACCTGGAGAGGTGTTCACCCTTGAGCTTGGAGGAGCCGGCGAGCTACGCTAGCCGGCCGTTGGGTGAGCTCGACTAGCAAGAATCACCTATAGGATGTACTCTTGCTCTTGGTTTTCCCTACCTCATTGTCACCATAGACCTCCATTTGCTTCCCCATCTGTTGCATTTATACCGCAGTGACATGCTCCACATAGCTATGCAAGGAAAGAGGTGAATGGTGTTTTTGTTTTGGTATCAGAGCAGATGAGCCAGAGCTCTTTGTGCTGCACATGAGAAGCGCAGCACGATGCTAGGAGGGCCTACTGAGCAGCAGCCGCAACAGCGGCTGCAAGGAGCAGCAGCTGCACAGTGCAGCAACTTCAAAAGTAGCTACGCGGAGCAGCAACTGCAAAAGCAGCAGCTGCGCAAAGCAGAAGCTACGCAAAGCAGCAGCTGTGCAAATCAGCAGCTGTGCAAAGCAGCAGCTGTGCAAAGCAGCAGCTGCGCAAAGCAGCGGCAGCATGGAGCATCAGTCGCAGCGACAGCGGCGCATAGCAGCAGGCGGCAATAGCAGCCAGCAGTTGTACCAACAGGCAGCAACCACAGAGGCAACTGTTGCAGCTGCAGTAGCTGCAGCAGCTGCATGGATCAGCAGCTGCAGCGGTAGCAGCGTGAAGCTGCGGGCAGCAGCAGTAGCCAATGGCTTCCACAGCAGACAGCAGCTGCAACGGCGGCTACTACAGCCATAGTAGGTGCGGCAGCGGCGTGAAGCAGCAGCTGCAGTGGCAGCCGTGTGCAGCAGCAGGCAGCAGCCGCAGTGGGGCTACGGCAGTGAGCTGCAGTAGCAGCCAGCCGCAATGGCAGGAGCCACTGCCTTGCAACAGCAGCGACAGATCTTGAGAGGGCCCACCACCACGTCAGCAGCAACACAGCAGCAACAGCAGCAGCAATGGCGGCAGCAGAAGCAAAAGTCAAAGCAGAAACTTGGGTCTGTCTCTTCTAGTATTCCCCTCCCCAATTCTGGCTGGACTCCCCTCTGCTCCTGGGTTGGGTGGGGGTGGTTCAGGTACCTACAGGTGCTCCACGGCCTTCCCAGATTTCCCATATCCACTGGGGAGCGAGAATTCCACACAGATTTCCACACCTATTGGGATGGGGTAAACACTGCCAAAGTTTTTCGTCGGCGTCTGCCACCCAACGGTAGTGCTAGGAGCAGCAGCACACACTCATGACGTCCTACGCAGCAATGCCCGAGGACGCACCCACAGGAGTCGGTAGTGCCAGCTCCGCCATGGATGCTGGAATTGCCACCTCTAGCGTAGTTGGCGGCACAGAGACCACGACACCGGACGAATCCCCGTCTAGCCTTGGCTTGCTGGCACGCAGCCTCTGCAAGCTGTGCGAGCGGCAGGCTCTCTAAGCTGAACAGACGGCCAAGCAAATGGCTGATCTGTTGAGGATGCGGTTGCAGTTGACATCGATGCAGCATCAGGGGCGTTTGATTCTGAGCCGGGCAAAAACCTTCCAGAGTCGGACGCGTTCGCTAGTGACAGTGAAGGCATGCTACGCCTGCACCTTGCACAATTGGAAAAACGGAGCCGAGGTCGCTCACCATACAAGGCAGCATCAAACTGTGAAGCAGGCCCAAGTGGCATTGCCAGGAAAACCATGGACCCAGCTTTCTTAGAAGAACAGATGCTCCGCATGAACCTGGGGCTAGGGGAGGACATCCCATCTGCGTTGCCAAGGCAAGCTGCCCCGACAGCTCTGCCAACGACAAAGCCCCCCAAGTCGTTTGAGACCGATCCCCCCGCCTACCAGCAGGAGGACATCTGTACTACCTTGGATCCCCAGTTCTGCATATGGGCAGTTCGTGAGGGGTTATACCCGTACTACACCAGAAAGCACCAGACCATTGACCCCCAGTAAACAACAACCTCTGCTTGTGCTACCCACAGTCTTCTCAAGGCTATCCCGGAAGTGTACACCCTCGACTTTGACCCCTGCCTTGTTGATCCCCACACCGACGCCGGGGCTGACCCACATAGGGCCTAGAAGCTGGCCACCACTCTCTTCAAAGGCACATCAATGGCAACAACATCACAACACCTCTCTGAGTTCAACTCCCTCTGCCAGGGTACACATGAAACACCAGCCGACTATTGGCGGCAAACGATGCAGTTGTACAGGGCCCTTGGAAAGAATGGGCCAGGACAACTCATGGCATTCCACACCTTCAGGATTGGTGTTCAGCGTGAGTACGCCAAGACCTTCAACAATTTCAGGAAAGAATGTCTCCAGGAGATGGCTGACAGAGGTTTCTTGTTGTCCTGGACCACTGAGCATTTTCTACACGTAGCAGGAGTTGGAGCAGCAAATGATGCCCGCCATTATGCGTCAATGGCAGCCCTCGCAATAGTCCAGGCAGCACGCACCTTCCCACCTTCCTCTCACCAGTCGTCGCAATCGACGGCCATAACTACAATAGAAAATGGCATAGATGTGGCTGTTTATGGGAAGTAGGGGAGGAAGAACAAGAGGGGTGGCAAGGATGGCACGGAACAGGATACTCCAAAGCCCACCCATGGGCAACAATGGGAGTGCTACAGTTGCGGAGGAGCGCACCGCTACACAGAGTGCAACCTCTCCAAGAACAGGACAAAGATTACGCAAGGCCTGCAACGGGCGTTTGAGCAATGGAAGCATGCTTCTGCACACTCCACTATAGTGACTAACCCAAAGCCTCCACCAGAAGTTGATGTAGCCACAGCCTGCACCAGTGACCTATCAGCCTTGGATTAGTAGCTTGGGTCGCAGGCCCACGACATCGCTGAGCGTCACCACCTTCTACGGCTCACCACTCAGGGAGATACGAGTGTGTTGACTTATCCGAAGGATCCCGCTGCTCTGGTTTTTTGAGTTCGTGATGTATAGTCAAGATGGTGGTGGCGGGGCACAGTGTGCTGTTTAGTTTGTGGAGTCATTTTTTGGACATGATGATGCTGGTCTGTCCGATATCTTTGCTCGACAACCTATCGTGGCTTGATGAGTCACAAGCACGTGTCACCTTCGTAGCTCAACAATCATCTGCTCAGCAGCCTCTGTCAAGTACCTGCACTATAGGCAATTGTTCATTCAGATCGCCAGAGTGTGTGACGGATGCCACCAGGATCTTAGATTTGGGTGCCACACATCACGTGACATGTCACCGACGTGATTTTGTGGTTCTTGGTCCTTTTGGCTCTGTGAGGTTTGTGCGTACAGTTGCTGGGCATAAGGTTCTTGTTCAGGGTGAAAGTGTGGTGCAATTCCATGGGCCGTCAGGGTCGCTCTACATCTTGAGATTACTGTGTGTGCCTGATTTAGAACCCAGCCTGCTATCTCGATGTGCCTGAACACAGATGGGTCTAACTGTCGCATTCACAGGTAGGCATGCCACTGTCTCCGTTTGCGCTACTTCCATAGTAGTGCTCCATGGCAAGGCACTCGGGGAATTGTACCACGTCTCTGGCTGGGCTACGTCCACCACCATCACTACATCTCCCACTCTACGAGTGTTTGTGACAGCCACGCTATCGCCCGAGCACCAGCATCTACTGTGCAGACACTTGTGCCATGTCTTCTTGGATGCTTTCAATCGCCTAATTCGCACCTGACACCAGCTTGGTCTTGATGTAGCGTCCTTTGAGGCGCCGCCCGAGACTGATTGCCTGCAATGTACCGACGGAAACATGCTCCATGCTACATACCCTCTGTCTGACTCACGGACTCTAAAGTCCCTCGAGTTGGTTCACTCCCATCTCCTGGGACCACTCCCCGTGGATATCTAGGATTACATATGGCAATACGTCCTAGCGATCATGGACAACTTCACCCGTATGTGCTTGATCTTCATTCTGCACCTAAAAGTGATACTGCACTCAATGTGAGCAATTGACTTGTTATAGCTGGACATCGTTCTAGGAAAACCTTCCACAGTTTTCGCTCTGAGGGGCGGTGAGTTCATGGGGGACCTAGATGGGTACTTTGCCAAAGTGGGGGTGTTTCACAACCTCTCTGGCCCTACGATGCCCCACCAGAATGGCATGTCTGAGCGTTAGAACCACACCATGAAGGATGCAATACACTCAATACAGGTGGACAGCGGCATGTCAAGTATGTCTCTTTGATTCCATGCCCTACATGACTTGGATCTAGAACCGGATTTTTCACAAACCCTTCCCAAACACACACACCCCATGCAAACGGTGGTACAGACGTCATGCCGAACTCAAGCTCTTGCATGCAAGGAGATCTCCTGCCTGCGTCTGGTTCACACCAGAACCGCAAGGCTCCAAGTTCTCCCCTCGCGGCCGCATCTATGTATTTGTGGGCATGGCTGCATGTGCCTGGCCCTTCTAGGACCCCAGCAGAAGGTGCATTGTCAAAGTCCAGAGACGTTTTATTCTTTGAGTGTCTCACCTTCTGTGGCCTGTCTACCAGTGGCACCCAGCAGTCGCATTCTCCTGGGTGTTGTATGTTGCCTCGCGTAGGGGAGGGTGGGCAGACCGATGACAATGTCCCGGTCCCCCTGGGTGCTATTGGCCTGTCCCACCCACCAGCTGCATTGTCTACACCACCTACGTTTTATACATCACCTGTGTCTCCCGTTTTGATAGCCGCCTCTACGTTACTGGAGCCTGCGTCACCTGTTGCGCCTCCAGTGCACCCCTTTGTACCCGTAGCTGTGTCACTGGCAGAGTCTTCTGTGTCTTCTGTGTTGTCGACACCAGCTGCGCTGTCTGTGTCACCAATCGTGTCACCTGTGTTGTCCCCATCCTGCGTATCCCTTGCCAATGTACCGTCGCCACCTGCGCCTCAACCGCCTGATCTTGCTTCATCGGCCCCAGAGCCCTACCGAGGAGGTGAGGGCGGACGGCTCCATCCCCTTGTTGCGTGAATAGTGGGGATCCTGACATGAGGGTCTTTGATTTCAATACGTAGGGGCTCACCAAAGCGTACCCCTTCTACGATATAGGTTTTGCACTCCTTGCTCATGAGCGCCGACTTGCGGCCGACTCTACAAAGTACACCGTCATTGTGGGCCCTCCATCTGTGGCCTATGCCTTGGCCACGCGTAGTGGAGTTGCTACGGCGCTAGATCCCAGTGTGGTAGGCTTGACACCAGATCCATAGAAAATGCATCGGGCTTTAGCTGGGCCCAATGCGACACTCTGGCACACAGTGTGTGAGGCTCAGTTGGCTGCCATCGATGAACATGGGGTTTACGATCTTGTGGACCCATTGCGTGGAAAGAAGACCATTCAGGCCAAGTAAGTCTTGTGGAAGAAGCTAAAGCCGGATAGCTCAGTCAACTGCTACAAAGCAAGAATGGCTATGAAGGGATTTCCTTAGGTAGAAGGGATCAAATTCACTAAGATATTCACACCCGTCGCATGCACGGCCACGGCCTTGGGCCTGCTTTCCCAAGTGGCCCAACACGACTGGGAGCTCCATCAGATGGACGTCAACAATGCGTTCATACATGGAAATGTGGATGAAGAGATCTACATGGTCCATCCCCCAGGGTTTGAGGATGGTAGCTGGTAGTGTGTACCAGCTATGGAAGGCCCTGTATGGCCTCAAAAAGTCACCTCGATGTTGGAACAAGGATCACTAGCACACTACTACAAGCCGGATACATCTAGAGCGCGGCGGATTCCTCTCCCAGGTTCCTGCACCACTCAGAGCCATCCTGGTCTACCTCGACGAAATTCTGATTGATTTGCCCAATCCAAAGCTCGTCAAAGCAACCATAGGTGTGCTACAGTCAAAAAACAAAATGAAATACCTACAAAAGGCAATAGTGTTCCTTGGCATGCACATTGTGTGTGACCGCACTCATTGGACGCTCCTGGTTCATTAGGAGCGGCAAGCTCTCAATCTGGGGGAGCATTTTGCCCCGCTACTTATCATTGTGCACACGGCGTTCACCCTGATCACCCCGACGGACAAGACACTCTCAAGGTCGACAACCTAGCAAAGCTGGAGGAGCCAGTCAAAGTGGTCCTCTACCTGTGAGTCGTTGGCTCACACATGTACCTGGCCACAATGACATGGCCGGACAATGCCTTCACTGTCAACTTGCTTGCGTAGTTCTTGCAAGCACCGCACAATCAGGTTGTTTAGGCTGCTATCCGGTGCATGCGATATGACGTGTCCACTGCTTGCATCAACCTCCACTACCGAGGGCAGGCCTCTGTGGTCCTCGACAGGTACACAGATAGTGATAGGGCATGGAGCCCCAATGAAAAGAGTCGCACTGGCCACATCTTCCTCATTAGAGGAACTGTCATCTTGTGGCGTAGTAGCGAGGTGGGCTACATCACTCGTTGTACAGTAGACGTAGAGGACATAGCTTTGGGGGTTGGCGCGACCAGGAGCCCCCTCAGCCCCTTCGGCCCCGTCAGCCCCGTCGGCTGACCGACAGAGGGGCCGACAGCGAGAGAGGGGCAGAATCCCCCCCCCCTCCCCTGTCCGCTCCCTCGCTCGCTCGCACATTGTGTGAGCAAGCGAGCCTGACCGGGAGGGAGGGCCGGTCTGACAAGCCGGGCACCCTCCCTACACAACCCCTCCTCCCTTTTATATTCTTTTCTAAATTGTCGCCGATTCCTAGGAGAAATCAAGAATAGGGGGGCTGAGAAGAAAAAAAACAGAGGGAGAAAAATAGGTTAAGGGCGCGGAAAAAAAATGAAGGGGGCGCGTAAGACAAAAAAAAGAAAGAGGAAAAAAATGTTGTCCAACTAGTCCTGCCGCAACAACAATAGCTTTTGTAGCAACAGTATCAGTGGTGGGTAGAGTGGCGACGACTGCAAAGTGAGGAGCAGTTGTAGCAGCCTTGTCGTCTCGCCCTCCTAGCAACAACTGGGACACCTTCTGTTTTCAGAAGTCGTCCCAGTCACTCAGCGACGACTTCTGTTTCATGACACTGTGCTAGCCGGCATCTCTTTCGGGCCTGTCGACTTGACCCCGCACCTCACTCCATTAGATTGATGGCATCTTTGAGTCTGTCCATCTCCAAGGGCTGGGTCGTCTACCGCTTGGAGCAGTAGTTGCACCTGCAGTCACCACACCTTCTATTCTTGGAGCATTTATTGCTCCAATCGTGGTAGTAGAGCCAGTAGCTGCAACTCGTTAGACTCCCTGCTACGAGCGTGCTGTGGTAGTGTTGCTCGCCCTGTCTACTCCCACTTGCTGGCCCTACCGCCATGATGTACAGGAGTGATAGTGTCCTGTGCTCTACCAGTTTCCTCTCCCGCTGCTTGGTGTTTACCACCGGGAGTAGGTGCCCTTGGCACCTATCCATCGTGAGGCACGCGAGATGAGTGTGCACTCATGGGAGCAAGCGTCTTGCGCGTTTTGCCTCCTACTACTGTGGTGATGGACGTCATGGTTGGCGTTGATATTGGACGGGCCTTCGCAGCTGGCATCCACCTTGGCTTTGGCCTCATCTAAGCATGCGTCCTCCATAGCATGCAGATCTGCCAGCGTTGGTAGATCCCCTAGCTGGACCTTTGGCGACCATCTTCACCGAGATCCACGACCTGGACGGATGGTGCAGCAGCTTTGTGACCTCATTGTTGTTGAGAATGCTTCTATGACTAGTTTTTTTATGGCCTCCTTGGTATCATCTCCTTCAACTTCTCCTCCTTTCTCCTCTAATGGTCTCCCTCCAGCTCCACCTGGCGGCGTTTCCGAGGCTGCCACCATCCCTTCGATCCTCCGCTCTTCTGCTACCACGACGCCTCATCAAGATGACATGTCTTCATGTGGTCGCTCCACTTGTATACACACATGGTGTCGGCGTCAGCACTGCGCACTTCATGCTTGTACCAGTTTTGAAAAATTGTTTGCCTCCTTGGCTTTTGTTGCTGTCCCTATCTAGGGGGAGTGTTGTCACCACGTACTTCCTGATGTGACCGTAGCAAAAGGATCCGCACCCTCGCCATATTGTGGTACCCTAACGTCATCTCAGGTAGATGCAGATGATACGGTGGCAATACATGACGTGGAGTCTTACTCGGACATGGCGCTCATGGTGGAGACTTGCCTGTCATCGAGCTAGACTTCCACATCCAGGTGGGATCTAGATCTTTAGCAACAACATGTTGCAGCAAGAGGAGCGCAGGCCCAGCGTCCCTGGGTGGTGCCACTCGTGGCTCTGACCGGCGGCTACGTGGCGGTGGCACAGGAGTCCCTTACGGATCGGGATGGCTCTACCAGACTTCGAGGGGAGATTGTGCAGTAGGCTCAAACCAGCCCAGCGGAGGTTGGAGTGCAGAAGACAAGTGTGTCATCGAGGTCAACATCCACACCGGGGTAGGAGCCGGACGCTCTGCAGTGGCAGGTTGCATCAGGAGGAGTGCACGCCCTATGTCACTGGGCGGTGCCACTCGCGGCTCCGACTGGTGGCAGCCCAGCGATGGCACAAGAGTCCCCTTCGGATCAGGATGTCCCTTACGGACTTCTACGGGCGTTGGTGCACGAGGCTCAAACCAGCCCGCTAGGGGTTGCAGTGCACGAGCAGAGTTGACCAGCTGGTCTTTTAGAGGTTGAGGCATTCTTGATAGTAGCAATACTAAGAGATGTCACCAGGGTATGTGCTTAAGCAGACACAGCACGCTCGACTTTGTCATTGGTGCAACCTAAGGACCAACTTAAGCGTCAGGAGTGGCCCATGTTCCCAAAATCTACGGGATTCAGTACACATGGAGGAGGAGCAACACACATGATGCATTCAGATGATGATCCTTATTCCATCATTGAGCGGGTGACAGCAACCAGTCTTCCCGGCGAGAAGATGCTTGAGCGCCAGCTATGCTTGCTTGTTGCCTTGACTGGCATTGGATCAGTTGTCAAGCCGGAGTCCTGCACAGCCATATCCACTACGCCAACAGTTAAGGATAGTACAGTAGATTCAACCACGTGGATGGAGTCATCCCGTCAACAATAACTGAGTTGTACCCTCGCATGTTCATCTGTTGGTGACCCTGCTGATCACATCGATGCTAAGGGCGGCAGTACCTACACGGACAACATTTCCACATGCACCATGGAGTGTGACGGCTCCTCCTTCTCCTTCTCTCTTGGCATGCAACCGCTCATCCCCCCTCTTCTGATAGACACGAGCTACGGTCAGGATGACACACCATAAGCTTTGTTTGATTGTCTAGCATCCCAGCATATTGCGAGTTTGGTTGACCTCGAGGAGGATGCAACAACACCGCCTCCATAGTCTTCAGCAGCACAGCTGCAGATGGGGTTGTAACTGCTAGTTCTACAATCTACGTGTGCAGCATCTTGTGAGACACAGTTGATCCTACGCAAGGCAGACATGGGCCACCTCTACATGTCCAAGGCAGATTACGCTGACTTATACGAGCGTGTAGATATGCTGCAACGGGAGGTGATGGCAGCATTGGAGCGATTGTCAGTTCATGAGAGCACCACTACTATCGGCATGAGCTTTCCACTACCAGGATCTCGCACACCCATACTCGAGGAGGATCTAGTACTAGCTCCGAGTATGAGGTATGATGGAGACACTACCAGAGGAAAGGTGAGCAAGCCTTCAGTTCCCACCATCCTCGTTCCTTTCGACTCCACCATCGCTCCTCTTTCTTCTCCTGCTTCCATGACACACCATCCACCCACCTCAGTTGCTCCATTGT
Source organism: Penium margaritaceum (assembly GCA_023375785.1). NCBI lineage: Eukaryota > Viridiplantae > Streptophyta > Zygnematophyceae > Desmidiales > Peniaceae > Penium > Penium margaritaceum. The sequence goes on from SZWC01019651.1 coordinate 20,756, forward strand.
CTTCTTCGTCCATGTGTGGTGGTCCGGTTTGTTGTTCTAACCCTCCTTCTCTTGTGGCGGTACACCCCTTTGCTTCAGGGTGCTCAGTTCTGCCTCAAAGGCCAACTCCACCACTTCATCCACGCTTACGTGCTGCTCGTCCATTCCCTTTCCTCCGACATATACAGTTGGGACCCTTGGCATTCACACAAGGATTGGTACACCCCAGGTGATGCAAGGGCGACGTGATGAGCCGTAGTTGGAGACACCACTTCGTCTTTGAGAGTGAGAGCAGAATCATCATGACACGGGGAGCAGTCTCTGCATGATGGAGAGACCACATGATTCATCGCCCAGGATCTGTTTAGTTATGGTATGAGCATTTCCATTGAGGACATCGACATCAGGTTCATCTACCCAAGGGGAGTGTTGTGTGGATCTTGACCTGACACAAAGTCAAAGGAGATGCATGGCAAGGGGTCCATGCTCCATTGTGAGCATACTAGAGCACCCGGCGTGTGGCTCATGCTACGTGCTTGGACAGCTACATGTGGAGACCACCTGGTCGAGACCCTGACACTTGGTGGGTTACACCAGTGTCACGAGGAGACCATGTCATCGTGTGTCCTGGTTAGTGGCCATACCACGTGTGGCATGTGCATGCGACCTAGATTACTCATAGTGGTCAAGACGCGGACACGTGGTGAATTACATCCGCGTTACGAGGACATCCCTCTTTGATGCTATTGTGGCCGAGATACGTGTTGAAGTTTGTTAGCCACTAACATCTCTATGCCCTCTTGTCTCCTTCTCCATGCACACACATGTACAGATTGATTGACATGGCCTCACTTGGGAAGACGTCAAGCAAGCCTACCGTGGTTGGCGTCTCTCGCAACTTGACCCAAGTACCTAACCCAGGCACACTCTCTGGAGCATGCGTGGCCATGACTTGATTCTTTATCTCATGTGGGAGAGGTTTGGGCCCGTACATTCTTACTACCGTGCTCTGGATCATGTTTGCTTGCCTTGAGTGTTTTCTGGGGGAGCTGCATTTCCCGAGTGCCGATCCTTAGGGGGCCACCATGCCGGGTACACCCGAGCATCGGTGAGAAGCCGCCGCTCGGTTTTATGCCAAGCGGTCAGGCTCGACCCCCGGGTGCCGATGTGTACTCCCTCGGATGTGATGCTCGAGGTGAGTACATGCTCACCGGTCTCTAAGTCTCACTCCCTCCCACTCATACAACTCGTCTTTTATTTTGTCGAGCTAAGAAGGCAAGTGTTTCCCGCATCCATGGCGTGTCGTGTGTTTCATGTGCGTTATTCCTTGCTCACACACGCATACCCTAGGAAGTTGCCTGGTAACTACTGGTATCAGAGCACGTGAGGTTCTTTCTCACCGCTCAACGATCCTGGTCCCTAGTCTCGGCTTGACACACACCCGCGGCCCTTTTGGCCGCTGAATCCCACCTCAGTAGTGTCTCTTCGTTGCATGTCCCTTCGGAAATGAGAAGCACCATCGCATAGTGCCACGGTACTCACGTGAGCTTCTCCCGCAAGAGCCTCATGTCATTGTCATCCACACTCGTGGACAACGATCCACGAACGGCTGCTCTCTGAAAATCCGGAGAACCCTCGGCCACTCTCAATTGCACTTAGTGCTCGCAACTGCCCTCTCAGCTGCGCTCTGCACACGGCAGCTCTCTCTGCTACCCTCGGCTGCCCTTGGCTGTTTTGCCCCCACAGCTACTCTCAGCTGCCCCTCCTCTGCTCTCGGGTGCCCTTGGCTACTCCTGCGGCAGCTCCCCGCTCCTCTCTGCCCTCTGCCGCATCTCAGCTGCCCTCTACTCACAGCTGCTCTCTCTCAACTGCTCTCAGCCGCTCTCGCCTGTTCTCTCTTCTTGGCTGCTCCCAGTTGCCCATGCCATAGTCTACTCTCCGCAGCTCCTATCTGCTATTCTCAGAAGCAACCTCACATCTAGGTCTCTTTGCAGACGTTCCAAGCAGTCACGCTGGATTCGCCACCTCTTGACGGGCCTCCAGATGAGGAGCTTGATTCTCCTCGAACGGCTGCACGCCAAGCCGACCACGGGTGGGAGGACCCTCGTCTCTTTGATCCTCCTTCGCTCTCTGAAAACAATACACCCTTGTGGTACCACATGCTGGATCACTCTTATTAGCGTGAGGAGATGACTGAACTAGACAAAAGGGCGGCGGGTACACGAGAGGAGGAAATCAACCGACAGGTGTACACGGCCGACGACCTACCCTAGTCAACGCCACTTCCCTCAACCATGCAACCACTCTCAGCTACATAGTCATCCAATGCGGCATCTGCCTCTAATACCACGTCAGCTCCCTCTCCTATCCCAGACGCATCTGCTGAGCCAGCCCCGACACCTAAAGTCCCTGGAGTGATCCCTCTTCTCCAAGTCCACACTGACTCCATTTGCCTTGCGGGCGCCATTCTAGACGCGGCATCAAGAGCTGCAGCAACCTTTTTTGCCACTACTTGTGCGTGTAAGGCACCCACCCAGAATGCAGAGGGACGTGCAGCCAAAGCCTATGCACACACAGGAGCTTCTCTCACGTTGCTTGCTGACGCAGCTGCCAAAATTGCCACATAGATCACTACAGCTTCGGCCTCTATTTCCACTGCCCCTTCATCCGCTGCCGACTCCACTACAGTTGCTATCGGGTACATCCACGCCTCTACAGCATCTTCATGACTCCTACCGGTGCTCCGCGGGAGCTGGCACCACACGTCACAACAGGGGTCCTGGTTGCATCAGCATCAGCAATAGTGACTGGGGCCACAATCACTGGACTTCTCTGCCTCACCATGGCAGTTGCGGGGTGGATCGTGGTTCTCTTCTCCTCATCTACAGCAGTGGTTGCCCCTCTCTTCCCCCTACTGCCCTGCCACTCGTTTGATGGGCACTCTCTACACTCTGCACCCCGCATCACACGCTCACACATCACTTCCCTCTCTCTAGCTGCTCACTCTCACCATGCCAGGACCAGAGGATACAGTGGAGGCTCTTCAAGCTGCCCTTAGTGAGGCACAGGCGCCACGACGCAAGGCTGAGGATGAATTGCACAGGATTAGCAAGGCACATCATGAGTTAGCCGCCACAGTAGCAACCCTAGTCATAGAGCATCTACGGACGGTACTAGCTCTTGCTATTGTCCTCCTTGCTGATGAGAATGCATCTACTCACTCCTCTGCACCTCCCACTGATGTTGTTCCTAACTCCTCTTCCCCCATTTCCTCAGTAGCTGCTTTAGCTTGGGTACTCCTACCCACACAACAGAAGGACTTCGAGACTCCACCACTACAGGTTACTTCCAAACTCACTTTCACCTCTTGGGAAACGCGCTTCAGTGCGTGGGCCCAAGGGGAACTACTGTGGGAGTACTACTTCCCCCCTAAGGCACCGTTTGTTCCACAGCCAACGGAGGTGGCTCGTGCTGTCCGTGCCCTCATCACTGCTAGACCTGAAAGCCTCCTTGATGACATTGGTACATACAACGTAGATCCCATCCGAGGCACACTTGCTGACCCCATCAGCGCATACTCTCTCATTCATTGCCGCAAGACAGTCACTGGGCATGCGGTCTAGAGTGCCCTCACCGTGCACTTTAGTACCTTGCAGATGCGGGCTGATGAGACTACCGACGAGTACTGGGCGAGGATTTTGCGCTTGCTGCGCGACCTGGGCAAGGCTGCTCCTGGGCCTCTGTCAGCCTGCCTGTCCATTTTTTCTGGGCTGATTCCTGAGCTCTCGGATCTTTACTTGCACATCACCCAGGCAGAGCTTGAGTGCCTTGCCTCTGCGCCACTCCCTGCGGACACACCCCCAGGGATTGGACCTCTCTATAACTTCACTGCCTCTCGCCTTACGGATTGGTGGAACAACCTGCAGAACAAGCGTATGCATCATGCTGCAGTTGCTGCAGTGACCACCTCCTCGTCCTCTCCTACAGCATTCACTCCCTCCTCATCTGCCTCAGCTACCCCTGCCGCAGCTCACTCCACACAGACGGCTTCTCATGGAGGGGTGGTGGTTCGAACCGTGGGGGTGGCCGTGGTGGTGGCAAAGGACGTGGGGGTGGCCGGGGTGGTAAGTCCTCCGCCGGCTCCACCACTAGCACCGATGTCACCTGCTGGAACTGCGGGTTTGCCGGGCGCTCTGCGCCCAAATGTCCGGCTCCCCGTGATGATGCTCGTTTGGCATCCTCTATGCGCACTCATTGGGCATGCACCGAGGTCATGTCCTCTTCCGCAGCTGCAGCAATGAGAGCTGCCTCTCCTTCCTCCTCCTCTTCATCCTCAACTCTCTCCACCACATTTACCCCGCTTCAACCATCTCCTTTACCTCCCAGTACTTGGGGTTGGATTCCGCCCCCGGGCGGTCCTCCCTACCACGGGCCTCCATCCTCGCACTACTCTGCACCCTCCTAGACGCGCGACGACGGCCACATGTCAGACCGCTCTTCCGACCATTCCTCTGACCGCTCCTCTGACCACCGTGATGAGGAGTGTGTCCTTGAGCGGCGCCTCGCTGAACTTCTTCACCTTCGCTCTTAGGGAGGTGAGAGTGTGAGTGGCCATTGTCGTGTGTTTGTCTGTGAGTCTGACACCAGCCTCCGGGGTGCGCTATCTGGTGGCGTGCAAGGGGACCTGCCTGATTTTTATAACTGGATTGAGGATTGGCACTCTCATACGTTCCCCACTCGTCTCGGTGCATCCTCCTCCTTGTCTCTTCGTGGCACTATCGCCATCTGTCTTGTTCTTCCTTCCACTCATGCGGCCCCTGGCCTTTGGATCATTGATTCAGGGGCCACCCATCACATGACCTCGTGATGCTCCTCTTTTGTCTCCCTCGGCCGTGTTGGCTTTGTTCACTCTGTCCGCAATGGCTCCGGCCAACTCTTTCCCATTTATGGCATTGGTGTCGTTAAGTTCACTAGTCCTGGTGGCATCGTCTATCTTCCCGATGTGCTGTACTTCCCTGACCTTGAGGTCAGCCTGCTCTCTGTGACCACCCTTGACGATCAGGGAATGGACTTCTCATCCAGCCGCGGCCTTGCCTCGATCTCTCTCCACTCGTCGTGCCATGTTGTGTTGCGTGGAATGCGCGATGACCGCCTGTTTTACGTGCCGCTTTCCCTCCCATCGTCTTCCGCTGCCTCTGCTCTTGTTCATGTGGCGCCCTCCTTGTCACCCGCCCATTTTGACCACTTGCATTGTCGGCTTTGCCACATTCACACCGCTGCCATCCAGCGTGTTCTGCGTCTTCAACCTGTTGTGGGCCTCGACTCGGCCACCTTTGTCTCTCCTTGCTCCTCGAGTTGTCTGGACTGTACCACTGGCAAGATGCACCGTTCTCCATTCTCCACCTCTGAGTCTAGCTCCTCTCACCCTCTTGACCTTGTTCATGCTCACGTGATGGGCCCTTTGCCCCACGCCTTTCTTGGTGGTCTCGGTCGCTATGTTCTTTTCTTGACTGATGACTTCTCCCGGTACCACTGGGTCTTTGCTCTCCGTCATAAAAGTGAGGTTACTGACGTGCTTGAAGCGTGGCTCCCTCAGGCTGAGCGTGCGTGTCTTCGCTCCCGGCATGTGTTTTGTAGTGACCGGGGAGGTGAGTTCATTGGTCCCACCTCCCGATTTCTTGAGTCTCGTGGTGTCCGCCTTGAAGGCACGGCTCCTTACACTCCCCAACAAAACGGTGTGTCTGTGCGCTGGAACCGCACCCTTGCTGATGGCGTGCGTTCCCTTCTTTCCGCCTCCGGTCAGCCCCCCCTGTTCACCTTTGAGGCCATGTCCTACATGACGTGGGTTTGGAACATGGTTCCTCATGGCCCTCTGCCCCATACGGTCACTCCTTTCGAGCGCTGGACAGGTCGGCGCGCTGACCTGTGCCTTGCCCGTGTCTGGGGTTTTCTTGCTTCTTTCTGGCTTCCGAGCGACCAACGGGATGGCAAACTGTCCCCCTGTGGTCACCTATGTACATTCCTTGGTGTCTCTCCCTTCTCCAAAGCTTGGCGCTTCTGGGATCCCTCGCGCAGTCACGTCATTGAGTCCCGTGATGCACTGTTCTTTGAGCACTTGTTCGAGCGGAACGCACCTCACTTTGCCGAGTCCCTCTCTCCACCCTATCGGGGTGGGGGTGGCATTTCTTCCCCATCTGGAGTCTTCTCTCTCCCCTCTATTCGTCCCTCGGTTCCCCCTCCGCCTTTCAATGAACCGTCAGTGTCGTCGGTCCCACTAGTGGCTCCCTTGTCCTCTGCCTCCGTGCCTTCGTCCCCTGTGCCAGTCTTGCCGCAAGCGTCTCCTCCACCTTTTGCTCCCTCTATCTCCTCTCCATCTCCTGCCGTTGCTCTGCACCCAGCCTCTCCGGCCGCTGCTGTGCAGCCAGCCTCGCGTGCTATTACTGCACACCCCGCATCTCCTACTCCCTCTCCACTGCAATCCACTCCTGCCCGGTATGTTCCCCCTGTCTCACCCTACATACAAGGAGGTCATCTCCGTTCCCTTCCCTCCCATTCTCTCCCTGTCGTCTCTAGTGACTCTGGTCTCCGAGCACTTGGTCTTCTGACCTCTGGCCTGTCTGCCGATGTTTCCATCGTTCACCCCAGCACTGCCCTTGGCTACTCTCATGTTGAACAAGAGTTCCACTCCGCCCTCTCGTCGTCCGTCACTGGGTATGTTGCCTTGTGCTTCACCACTTTCAGTCTCTCTCCTCTTCCACGTGAACCCTTGACTATGCTGGCAACGCGTGCAGCCACTGACTCCCCTCTATAGGAGGAGGCCATGAAAGCTGAGCTTGATGCACTGTCAGAGCACAGTGTGTAAGAGCTGGTGGATCTACCCCCAGGCCGCAAAGCTGTCGTGGCCAAGTAGGTACATCATCGCAAACTCAACCTAGAAAACACTATGGAGCGGTACAAAGCGCGTCTCACCGCAAAAGGGTTCTCATAGATTCCTAGCGTAGATCTTGACAAGACGTTTGCACCAGTTGGCCGCTACACCACTGCCAGGGTGTTGCTCAACCTAGTCACGCAACACGACTGGGAGCTGGAGCAGATGGATGTCAACAACGCCTTTCTGCATGGAAAATTGGATGAGGAGATTTACATGGTGCAGCCGCCCGGTTTCTCGGATGGGAAAGATTGTGTGTGGCGGCTCCGTAAGGCCCTCTATGGGCTCAAGCAGTCCCCACGCTGCTGGAACCAAGAGATCACGACAACCGTGGAGAAAGGAGGCTTTAGGAGGAGTCCGGTGGACCCTGCTCTATTTCTTACCCCCCCCTCCAAGCCGTTGGTTGCCATTCTGGTACATGTTGATGATCTTCTCGTTGCATCTCCCGACACCTCTGCAGTCTCTGCTGCTAAGTCTCTTCTACAGGCAGCCTACAAGATGAAAGATTTGGGTCCGGCCCGTGTTTTCTTAGGCATGGAGCTCGAGCGGGACCGTGCACGTTGCACTCCGCATGTGCACCAGGCTGCACACGTCCGCAGTCTGGGGGATCGCTTTTGTCCAATTCTCACTTCCATTCCCACCGCCTCTATGCCCATGCCCCCGCACGACAGTTACTACTGAAATCCTCAGACCTCTCAAAGTTGGGGGAGACAGTAGATGTAACTGACTATCTTTGAGTCATTGGCTCGCTGATGTACCTCGCCACCACCATGCGTGCTGACGTGGCCTTCGCCGTCAACTTCTTATCTCAATTCTCTCTATGTCCATGCGAGCAGCATCTGGAGGCTGCTCTGCGCGTCGTCGGTTGTGCACTCTCCACACCACGTGTTGGTCTCTACTTTCGTGCGCAACCCTCTCTTGTGGTTGATGGCTTCACAAACAGTGACTGGGCTTACGACTCTGATGCACACAATCGGGTTCATCTTCATGGTTTGTGGAACTGCTGCCTCGTTGAGAAGTGGCAAAGAAGGGTGTGTTGCCCGCAGCACAGCTGAGGCTAAACATGTTGCTCTTGGCGTAGGCACGTGTGAGGCTGTCTAACTGTGCCGTCTCCTGCAGCAATTGCTTGTCCCCATCCGTTGCATCACTCTGCATTGTGAAAATCAAAGCACCAAGGCCATTGCCAAGAATAGTGGCATGCATCACGCCCGCGCCAAGCATATCAATGTGGACATCATTTTGTACGTGAGTGCATTGCCGCTCTCATTGTCCATGTTGCATGGGTGGATACTCGTTCCCAGAGAGCAGACTTCCTCACCAAAGCACTCAGTCGCAACGTTTTCAAAATTGTTCATGCAGTTGGTCTCATATGTCCTCATGACCCAGGTTGAGTGAGTTTGTGTTTCCTCCCTGTTCATCTCGTCTCCTTGAGACTTCATGTGTTTGGAGTGGTTGCCTGTGGGTCATGGGGGAGTATTGAAGTTTGTTGGCCACTCACATCTCTATGCCCTCTTGTCTCCTTCTCCATGCACACACATGTACAGATGATTGACATGGCCTCACTTGGGAAGACGTCAAGCAAGCCTACCGTGGTTGGCGTCTCTCGCGACTTGACCCAAGTACCTAACCCAGGCGCACTCTCTAGTGCATGCGTGGCCATGACTTGATTCTTTATCTCATGTGGGAGATGCTAGGGCATGTACATTCTTACTTCCGTGCTTGTTGAAATAGTATGCACCTTGTCCACTGCCTAGCTGGCTAGCTACACATACAGACAAGGCATGCACTGCTATATGGAGTATGTCCCCTTGGTCTATTCTGAGATGGGCCTGGAATGCACTGCCCATAATGGGTATGTACCCTGTGGCTCATCATAGGAACCATACCTTTTTGGCTTGGTTGATTAGGCACCGGAGTCTCAAACCAGAGGTTGCGGGTGCAAACCCCGCAACGGCCACAATTTTCTTTGTGGCCAAAACTGGAACAGGAAGCTTCTAGGAAGCTTACTAGAGCCTGCCTTGAGGATGACACTTGGCGGTCTAAAGACGCGCCAAGTAGGAATGTAGGTTGAGGTTGGCTCCAATGGAGCCACTACAAGCAGAAGCTTTAGCAAAGCTCAGCAAGTATAAAAGCCTGTACCTTGCATGCATCCATTTACAGTTCTTGCCTTTGAGACTCCTCACAGAGTGTCCAAAGGTAGACACTAAAGATCAACATGCGGACTTCATGAGGTTGCAAACCAAACGAACCTAAAGTGTGGATCCCTCGTTCGAGGGTGCTATGTTATCTTGGTTGCAATACCAAGAGCGGTTGGTGGCCTCCCATGTCGGGACCCGTTTTCTAGACCGTTGCTATCCGGCGCATTGACAAAGGGTTATGGGCCCACACTTCTGGTTCTAAGGCACGCTTCCAAGACCGACTAGCGCNCGGCTCCATCTGCTCCATCGGCTCCATGGGCTTCTTCAGGTAGGGTGCGCGCACGTGGCGGACTAGGGGACGAGGAATCGCTCTGTCCATGTTGGACAAGACCCTTGAGCCCCAACGGGATTAAGCTCTACCCCTTTTTAGAAGGTGGTACGACCCCGAGTCCGTTCTCTCACGACGGCACCATCGCCTTAGGCGATCATCGACGGGAGGGGTATGCAACGGAATCAACTGCACCTTTGACAACGGTCGCAGTTAGCAGCCTCATCAGCCTCATCGGCCTCAACGAAGCAGAGTAGCAGTGAAGGAGAAAAGACGAGCAACTGCAAGAAATGGCGGATCTGACTCCAGCCCGCCTTGAGGCGGGTATGTCCAAATTCACGGGGACAGGTTTTCCCTTGTGGAAATGGCAGTTTGAGATTGTCATGAACGTGCGTGGCTACCTCGACATCCTAAAAGGGACCGAGATAGCACCAGCCGAT
>SZWC01019651.1:40577-50577 GCA_023375785.1 Penium margaritaceum
GCACAGCACAGCACAGCACAGCACAGCACAGCACAGCACAGCACATCGCAGCACAGCACAGCACAGCACAACACAGCACAGCACAGCGAATCACAGCACAGCACAGCCCACCCCATCCCACGCTGCCCCAACCCATGCCCCCCCGGCCCACCACACACCGCCAGACCACACCACACGACGCTACACCGCACCGCACGGAGCCGTACCTGTGTACTTCATGTAGCCGAGGAAGTTCCAGTGCCGCTGCGAGCGAGACACGGCGTTGGCGATGTATGCGTACTCCAACTGCCCGTCGCGCACTGCCTCCAATTTCGCCGCGTGCGCGCATTGCCACGCGCCTGCTAACCCAAGCAAGAGCAGGGGAAGCAGGAGGGATCCCAGTCGGCGCACGCAGCCTGCGCCGTGTGTCAGCGCCATGGTGGCCTGTGCACGGGATGGCAACGGTGGGGTAAAGGCGGCATGAAGACAAAGACGGTGAGAGTGTGGCCGTATTCGCCCCACGGGCTGCACGGCAGAGTACTTGCGCGCCTGCGCTGGGAGAAAGTCCTGTCGAGAAACGTCGCCTCTGTACACACACTCGCCACGGCCGGCGCGGCGCAGGGGATGTGGCTTCATAACAACCGCAGGCAGAGCGCACGTAGTGCCGGGCGACAACTTAGAGCTGCTTGTGGACTGGCCGTTGGCGTGCTGAAGGTGCAGGCGGCGCAGAGCACAAAGGAGCTTAGAGTAGGAAGCAGAGGGCAGCAAGTCGCATGGCTTGCGCGAATTTGGGAGCGCAAGTTGAAAGCAAAGCTATGTGCATCGCGCGTCGTCGAGCTTATGGCATGCGCAAGTTTGCGGACAGGGCCGATCTGTCCGGACGAGACCTGCTTGGACACGAACTATGGAATGCTCCGTTTCAACCCGTTGTCCGGCGCTAGCTTTAGGAAGTTTCGACGGATATTTTGAAGATCTGTTTAACATCTCACCAAGATAAAACCTGCAGTTCAGCCGTTTCTTTCGACATGACAGAGGGAAAGGCATTAGTGGAAACAATCAAATAGCTGGTACAAAGAGCCAGAGTGATATTCACGAAACTGGAAGCGGCACTTTTTAAACCGACAAACTCTGAAGAGAAATCCAACGGCAGCACCTCCCGCCGCCACAAAGACCACCGTCCACCGACAGCAGCTTGTTCCCGCCTTTGCCCGCCAAGAAACAGCTTCAACTGATAAAGTTAGGTGCTGAGACGGCATCAACCTACATACTTTTGTGCCACAGTTCGCAGCTGGCTGATAGCATGGGGATACATGAACGCCCAAACATGCCCAGGGACTGAACCAGGAATTTATGGAGGTGACAGGAATAAATACTTAATTGTTTAACAAATGGAAATCCTAAATGAATATGGATATGGAACCAAGTAAAATTCATGAGAAAATCACAAAGGCCAACGGGGAGTCAGGAATGAGATTGAAGGGATTTAAGACAGATTGAAGATTTTTTCCCTCTTTTCATGAGAAAAAAACAAACGGATTGTGCCATACGTGTTACAAGAGTGCATATGAGAAGGATTTCAAGAGCTTAAGTACAGGGTAAACGCAACAGTGTTCTTGTCGTATTGCCATATGGGGTTCAAGGTTAAAAAAGTGAATAAGGAACAAGCCAATTCTAAAGGATATGAATTAAATAATCCAAGAATAACTTCAATCACCTCTGAGGAGAGGTTCAAAAAGAGGTTGCGAGAAGTGTAGTGTAGTGTTCAATGGTCTCGTCTTGTCGGAAGAACACAGGCTGCATCGATTCACCTTCATAAGCCATGTGCAATGTAGTGAGCAAACGAGATGAGTTGGAGATGAATTTTGTTCATGTTTTTCATCATTTTTATTTCAAAAAACAGGCAAAAAATTTAGGGCCAATGAAATGGCTTATGGAGGCTTTCTACTTCCCAGCTTTCTTCATGTGAAGGCCAAACTAACTGTGGTCTAAGGATTCGTAAGTATACTTTGAACAGGGGTGGGGATGGAAGGGAGGCACCTCAAGGGAACAGACCACCAGGAAGCAAGCCATGTGAGCTATCTTTTTTCATTGACAAAACACGGTTGAGGACCTTGTTGCAACAATACATGTAGGGACAAGCCCAAGGTGGGGTGTAATTTAGTAGAGGGGAGATCAAGAAAAGCTTCGTGTTGTGTTGGGAGGAAGCGGGGAACATGAAAGTCAATGGACGGTTGGAGAACCGTGAGGTTTCAAAATCTCAAAGATGGTTATGGGCTTCAATTTTTGATCCACCATGGAGGATACAGGTCCATGAGATGGGTATGGAATGATAGCTATCAGGTATCTTGCGTTTTTGGGCCGGTGAAAAGTAGAAAAATAGGGTGCATTCTGTGCTTCTAGAGAGAAGTCGCAATTCTCAAGGCAAGATACCGAAGGCCGATGAACCGGCTTTGCAAATGGAATGGTTGTAAAGCACACATTCATCATTAACTTTATAAAAATCTTTGAATGGGCAAGGATTACTCAAAATTAGGCCTAAAACGGCTTAAATGTGGAGCGCCATCAAGGGCAAAGCGATGAAAGTTCAAGCTAGCTGATGTGGGGGTGAGAGAAAGAAGTGATCTTGTCTTGGGAATGTGTGAGTAAAGAGAGTGTGCTTCTAGTGCGACTCCTCTGATGTAAGAAATGGGTAGCTCCATTCAGCTACTCGAGCTGCAATGAAAGGGGTAGGTCAAAAAACGTGGAGACTACCTCGTGTCTGAAAGGAGAATGCGGATTGTAGCAAGTACAATCAAATTCAAGGAGTAATGCGTTCATGCTTGTTATTGGACGAGTAGAAATCAAGGACGGCATTGATACTTTGTGAATTTTCAGGCATGAAAGGAAAACTGTAAGATAAAATAGCAAATTGTGGGGTGAGATAAGACATTGTTGTTTTTCTTCATGTCCACATCAAAGGCTAAGTAGGCCTTGCTCACGTGATAGGTCCCTGATGTGCTAAGCTAGACATGTACATGCTGGAAAAAAGCAAAGTGTGAAAGCTTTCTTCTTTCGTGGGATTTTGACTGTATTATGAAAACACAAAAACACATGTAGAGTAGTGCTATGTACTAGCCTCAGAGCAGCATATGTACACCACAAGCCCTTACTCTACTCCTGGCCCAAGCTGGGCACAACGTCTTGCCAGGTGTCCAACCTTGGAAAAGAGTCTTGGCGTGTTTTATAGGTAGGAAGGCCTTTAGGAAGTCAAGGCACCTCCTAGCCAAGCTAGCATTGTTGCTAGGCTCACTGAGTGGTCAGAGGAGAACTCCAGCAATATCTAGAACTGGGTGCAAAATCATAAGGTTGAATTTGCAGAGGTAGTGGCCGAGCTGACACTGAGATCCTCCAGGAGGCTAAGATAATTTGTGACGGCTACAAGTCCCTCCTTTTGTATTGCTCTTCTTGGTTGAGACTAGTCCCCTCAGCTTCCTCGTAGGTAGCATGCTCAAGTACACCACCTGCTAATGCAGTTAAGCGTCCTCTAGCATTGGAAGATGTGTTGATAATGTATTTATTGATCCCTGAGGTCGTGTTCTACCTCAAACAACCTCGGTGCTGCCTGTACAATGCCATGTGCACACCTCGTAGGGTTGCATCCTCCAACCTGCCTCGTTTGAGGCAATTGTTGAGTCGTCCAACGTAGGTGAGAAAACCGAGATAGTCACTCTTCTCTCAGGCTTCCCAACATAGCTAATTACACTCTCAAGCGTGAACACAACACTTGGTATACTAAACCAGCAGTCAACTGGCCTTTACAGTGGAAAATTCCTAATAAGAGTTTTCCTGGCAAGTCACAGGCAAATCTACAACTTCTTGTAAGAACCTTGAAATCAGGAAACCACTACGCCCGGTTTGTAGCATAAATCCAATAGAGTTATCGCTTTACTCCAACACCCCCCCTCGATAAGTGTGCTGGTGATGACGGGCACCTTATTGATTTCACTCAAAAGGCGAAGAATTCGATGATTTATTCAGTCGCCATAAGACCTGATTCAATAAGAGGGATGTTCGTGTCTTCGTCGGAAGCTGGAGTCTCGGAGATGAAGTTCGGGTATTCAATCAGGTGGAAGAAAATCTGTTCGACCTTGGTTCCAGCTTCCGGGTGCCCGAAAAACGTAGCTCGGGTCTCTTTGGGTTCTTGTCTGGACTCCAAATGTGATCGTGAAAAACAGGGGAGGCCCGGAACAACTTCGGGCACCACAATTGTCATTGTTTCATGGAGATTGTCAACTCCTGACACCTCCTTGATGTTGAATTCCGCTTGCAAAAGTCCCACTTGTGACAAGACACAAAAATTGGTTATCGTGTCTACGGAGGGTCGAGCTGGCAGGATCGGACAGATCGCCAGAAATTAGTTTTTGAGCCTTTCGTGACTTGGAGGTGGAGTAGAAAAAGGTAGTTATGTACTCTAGTTGTTCATTGTGTTGTTTTGTGTACACAGTTGCGAGTTGAGGCTGATTTTGCCGTTAGTCGCTCTCCCTTAGTCCCTTGGTGATGACCTTATGCCCCTGTCTACACCTCAGAGGGCGAGTTGTTACTTGGGAGTGTAGTTTCTGGAGAGAGAACGCTTCTCCACTTCACTCTTCCGTCGTTGAGCAGGTGTTCCTCACCGTTCCTCACACGTTGAGCAGGTGTTCCTCACCGTACTTATTGTCCAAAACGCGTTTCCGGCTTGTTGTTCTGCCGACAGCTGTACTTCATCATGTTCCTCTGCCGTTGGTCGTGTAGTGGTGGAGGTGGTTACAACGGCCGTAATTAAACTCACGAGAGGCAAGCTGCTCGTGGCCGAAACCATTCCAAGTGGAACTGCCCGACTTTGCTTTCTGCCACCCCGCTCTCGCTCCCTCATGCGTCCTACTCCACGGCAACAAACTTGACCTTCTCTACTGGTCGGAGCGAGAGCAATGCTGAAGTCGGTGGCCGTGATGACTTTTTCCGGTGGCGACAGGCTCGTTTTGGCGAGGTGAGTTGCCGCCGTTCCCATAGTCCCTCTGCGGGTTCGCTGTACAAGCTTCTAAAGTCCTCTTTGTCCTTTTTCCTTTTTGATTTTTTCTGTTTGGTCTTGCAGCCGCATAGAGGGGGAGGACCACGCAGCATCCGAATTGGAACGCCGCAATCTCCTTGTCGCTCCCCTCGTTCACGCGAGTGACTGAGAGGTCGCTCTTGTGAGGGAGCGACCGTGGGTCGCGACCCATTGATCATGTTCCAAAAACACGACTTCACGGTAGCGTCTCTCTTTTGTCACCGCGATCGACGACGATGTTCTGCTGACGTCGTTGCCTCAAGCAACGGTTGTGCATGACCGCAGGGAGGTCAGAAGACTTTTGTAAAAATGCTTGCGACAAAAATTGCAGCGAATAAACGTTTAAAGATAGACCTTGAGCTACTATTGCTTGCTATTGCTGTTAAATCTGAAGCTGATGACGATGAACTTATGCTGCATCCAACTGCTCCTTTTGAGACGAAGAGCCATGAGCTTCTAGTTTCAATGTCATCAAAGCCGATGTAGTTGACGCATGGAAAACGTGTAATGGATGTAGCTTTTCATGTTCTTCTCCAGCCAGCAGTGGAATATGAGACTCGTAGCCCGCGTCTGTGCTGTAGATTGGGATTCTATTGTCGTCGTGAATTGCCAATGGCTTTGGGAATGCAGGAGATGGTGTACAGTTGACTTGTGGAGCTTGAGTGTTGGTGACGACATGCTCCTTTTACCCTCTCCCGCTGTCAGCTGCACGTGGTACTCCACATGCTCCATTCACCATGAAGTACCTGAGTAGGTCGCCACTGGTTTTCACCGTCATGGTGAGGGTGCAAATCTTTGAGTGCCATGTGCCGGAGAGCTCGATGTGGTTTTGCCGGTACTGCAAGAGCAATTTTGAGGTGCGTCAGCACTTGACAGCGCACCGATTGAAGATGTCCTTTGGAACTGTCTTGGTTAGGAAGTCCGATGCTTGCTCCAAACGAGGCACATGCACGAGTCACACAGTGCCATCAACAACCTTTGACCAGATCCAATGGCCGGGAATGTCGCCGTGTTCTGTGCGTCCTTGGAATTTGGTGGAGTTTTTGAGGTTTATCGCAGACTTGTTGTTGACGTAGATTTCAATGGGCTTCTCTTGCCCAAATCCGATATCGTCAAGAAGGTTCTCTAGATAGGTCACCTCTTGTGCGGCTGATGTTGCTGCAACGTACTCAGCTTCGGCAGAGCTGAGTGTGATGATGTTATGCCGCTTGCTTGACCATGCAATGGCGGCTCCTGACAGAAGGCACACGAAGCCGGTAGGGCTCAGTCGGTCCTCCTCTATGCCTCAAAAATCTGCATCAACAAAGTACTTGAGCTCCAGGTCCTTCAAGCTGTCGAAGCGCAGTGCTGCGTCTTTTGTGGCTCTCATGTACATCAGGGTCCGGTTGAGCTCCTTACAAGCCTGCATTGTGCAAGTCTCGTTCCCACGTGCAAGGTTCTCCACAACGCACTGTAGGTCCGGTCCAGTGCAACTTGCAGTGTGCATGAGTGATCCCACTCTGCTGCGGTAATTGGTCTCACTCCTCCAGCTTTGTCCCTGATGCATCAACTACTGCTGGTTTAAGGGTGTTGGTACACGGCGATCAGGCACATCAAAGCTTTCAGAGACCTTTGTGCAGTAGGTCTCTTGGCTCAGCTCCAAGATACGCAAGTCGTGGTTTCGCTTACTATTCATGCCAAGGTAAAAGTCAATGGACGGCATGAGTGTGATGTTCACCTCTTTGGCCACAACAGTAGCCGTTTCTTTGATGAACTGCATAGATGGGCCAATGATGAGGATGTCATCCACGTACACAAGGGTATGGCAGTCTAGGCTACTGTCAGTTGCAAGTCGATGAAAAAAGAGACAATCGTTGTATGCTGATGGTCGGAGGTCGAGATTCTCCAGATGTTTCTGCAGCTTCCTATACAACAGGAGTGGACTCTGTTTCAACCCGTAACGGCTCTTGACCAGCTTGCACGCACGTCCACTGCCATCATCGTACCCTTTTGGCTCCTTCATGAACACAGTTGTATCCATCTCTCTATGAAGGAAGGCATTCTTGACGTCAAACTGTTGTACAACGTAGTCCTCAACTGCTGCGACGGCAAGCATGATGCGTGCTATCGTGTAGCGGCTTACAATCACGTAGGTTTCAAAGATGTCCTTTCCTTCCACTTGTGTAAAGCCTTTTGCAACAAGTCGGGCTTTGAACTTGTCAATTCTCTCGTCATCCTTGGTCTTGATGCAAAAAAAAACACTTCACCCCCACAGGCCGTGTATGCGGTGGTAGTCCAGTGAGTTCGCACGTTCCCTACTCCTTCAGACCTTTGTACTCTGTATCAAGTTTTGCTTTCCATTGTTTTTCATGCTCACTACTTAGAGCTTCTTGTAATGTCTTTGGTTCCGGTGGGAGTTTCTTCGAAGGGCATGAAACAAGTGGAGCAAGGTGTTTCGTGGAAAATTCATCAAGGACGACTTCATCCTCCTTGAACACTGAACACACTGTTATGGCGAGGTTGTGCTCCTCCTCATCATCTCATTGTATGTGCACCAATTTCTTTTGCAGGAGGCGTGTGAAATGCCTATTCTCCACTGCGAGTGGAGGCTGAACCTTCCTTGGTGGTTGCAAACCATCTTGCACGCCCACCGTCTTGGCTTCATCATGTCGTACATGAACCGACTCATTGTCCAGGGTGATCCTTTCAAGGTGGTGAGTGCCAAAGGGTACACGCACGTGTACCGCCTTATTTTCCACCTCATCCTGATTTGAAAGGGTGAGTGGATGTGTGGCTGATTTTCCTTCTGATTCCGCAAGGGACTCGACATAGGAGTTGTAGAAAGTCTATGTAAGATCTGGGGCCATTTTCCGCTTGGCCTCCCATGCTGTGTGTGTCAAATTCTAAAAATGTATTGCATTGCGGCTGATGATGGTGCGTTGTGAGTCCATCTCAATTAACTCCCACCATTTCATGTTGGATGCCTACCCCATGAACAAGCCCCAAGACGATTTGTTTGTCAACTTCCTTCTTCAATCATTTAACACCTAAACAAGTTCCATGCAGTAAAACGCCTGTAGCCCTTTGATGCTTGGCTTGTCTCCATGCCATGCTTGAAGTGGCGTGATGTTAGGTAGTACTGTGTGAGGTACGCGGTTGCGTACCCAAGTTTCTTGGTTGAGTGCGAATGGCCACCAGCTGCTGTCAAATTGTGTGCGAAGACACGAATTCAGTGCTAGTGAACTCTCCAGCATTGTCGGAGCACAGGACTTGAAGTTTCCTGTTGCTCTGGCTCTCTGCCATAGCAAACCACTTGAAAAATTAGGTTGGTGCTTCGTCTCTTGTCTTGAGAGCGTAGCACCAAGTTAATTGGGTTACATCGTCGACGAACAGAAGAAAGTATTGGAGACACGAATTCATCGTAGCTGTTGGTAGTGGTCAGCAGATGTCAGTGTGGACAAACTTGAGCTTGTCCTAAATGTCGTACTTGCTCGCAAGCGGAAACACTTGCCGTGGCAATTTTTCCTTCACGCAATCTTCACAGGGATCAGAAGTCCTCTTGCCGTCATTGTCCTTTATGTCAAGTCCATTAACATGCTACTGATTGTTCATGGTCTTGACTAGCTGGTAGCTGATGTGGCCTAATCTCTTGTGCTACATGCTGACGTCTGCACCAGAAGATTTGTGTAGACTCGCAGCAGCAAAGGTGGAATTCTGGGTTGCTGTTGCGAGAGGGCTAAGATCGAGTCCGATAATGCCGCACGTTAGAAGATGGCCCCCGGAAAACACTTCCCCCTCACTGTTTTGTAGGGTGATTTTGTTGCCGGTGCTCACCATATAAGATCCCCTCTTCATCAGCTGCCCAAGTGACAGTAGGTTAACGGCAATTTCAGGGATGTTGAGAACATCTTTGAATTTCACCTGAGCTCCGTCGTAGCCTGTCACTGCCACTTTGCCTTTTCCCAACACTGGGACTTGCTTGTTGTTGGCGACTATCACAAAGCCCTTTGTGCTAGGCTGGAGGTCCTGGAGAGAGGACCTGTCAAATGTGATGTGTGATGTGAACCCACTATTTAGGTACCACAAATCCGCTGAGCGAACGAGGCTGTTGCTCTGTGCATCCGAGAGTTGGAACACGGAAGCTGAGTAGTCAAACTCCTTCTTGCCTCCGTTGTTACCTTTTTTCACTGAATCTTGAGTCTCCTCCTTGTCCCCATCCTTCTTCTCCTTCTTTCCATCCTTATTCTCCTTCCCTTTGTCTCCTGGTTTTCTGCCTTGGTAGCCTTTTTTCTTCTTTGCCAGCGCCTCATCCACAATCAGCTTTCTGCAGTCTATTTTCTTGTGACCAATCTTCTTGGAATAGTGACATTCTATTGCAAGTCGTGATCCTGTATGTTGGCCACTCGCGTTGCGGTCGTTGACATTTGGACTGGGGCATGCGTTGACCTGGGAAGATGCTGAGTTCATCATGGGCTGGCTCTTCCATGATAGATGAGCTGCGTTGACGTGGGCTGCACTTGCTGTAGAAAAAGGTGTGTTGGAAAGAAGCCCGGCTCATTCCTTTGCAAGCTTGAGGTCGGAATGCTCTGTGAACAAGGTCTTGTACACGTACGTCCCTGACAACTCTGATTCTTGCTTGAACTTCAGCACGTGTTTTACATTCTCCCAGTCTCCTCTCAAGCCACTGAGAAGGAAGGTTACAAATACGGGCTCCAAGATTGGATCATGCATTACTGCGAGCTGATCGCGTGAGGAATTTGCTTTGTTGATTTAGTCTTCAATGTTGCTGAAGTTGCTGAGGTTGATGTGCGATAGCTCTAGAAGAAGGTGAGACTTAAAGGTTGAGTCTCCAGCCATGTAGGTCTTGAGCAGGTAAGACCAAGCATGCTGAGCAGGTTCAGCCAATCCCTCAAACATCTTGATTGCTTCTTGGATACAAGGAGAGAGTTGGTTATCCAACACCATGTACATAGCCTT
>SZWC01019652.1:14933-46789 GCA_023375785.1 Penium margaritaceum
CCCCCCCCCCCAGGTCGTGAGCCTATTCTATATCGCGCGTACGAGGATTCAACCCCAGGACATACCGCTCTAGAATCTAACTCTACAAACACTAAGCCAACTTACATGGTGTTCATATGATGTCCAAATGACATTATAAGGGTTCCTATGGATAAAGGGCATAAAATAGGAGGGTGTAAGACTAGAGGGTAGTTTTCAAAAGCATGACTGATAACAAAGTTAGTTTAATCATACAAAATTGACGCAGACGGAATTTCAAATTTTGCAACATCGAGCTTGAATAACATCTCAACCATTGCTCCGATTGACCAGCCGTAAGAAGGAGAGCTGACTACACACAGTGAAACCCTTTTTATTATATTCAGTGACACAGGCATACTTTGGTTGGTCATTGTGCATAGTAGCCACACCGTGCCACCACTTATCGAAGGTATTTGTACTTGCTCATCGATACCGAGTATTGCCAACCCATTGTTTCTCCATCTGCCCATTTCTTGACTTGTATTATGAGTTGTGAACATTGACCACACACATTAAACTTCTTTGGTCATGAGCCGTGATGTATGCCTACATGGGTAGGTCATTGTGCACGGTAGCTACACCGTGCCAATACATACGAAAACTATTTGTACTTGCTAGAAGATACATAGTGTTTTGAAAACATATTTTCCCCCTCTGACCACTTGTGACTCATGCTATGAGTTGTGAACATTGACCACCCATGTTGAAATTCGTTGGTCATGGTTAGTGACATATGCCTAGTTTGGTTTGTCACTGTACGTGGTTACCACGCCGTATCACTACGTATTGAAGGTCTTTGTGTTTTCTAGTTGACAGCTAGTGTTCTCAAACCATTGTTACCCCCCTTTGACTATCGGTGAATCGTGTTGTGAGTTGTCAACGCTGACCACATGAAGTGAAATTCGTTGGTCGTGGTCAGTGACATATGCATACTTTGGTTGGTCACTGTGCATGGTAGCCACGCTGTGCCACTATACATTGAAGGTATTTGTACTTGCTAGTCGATAACTTGTATTCACAAACCATCATCATCCACCCTGACCATTTGTGACTCGTGTTATGAGCTGTCAAGGTTTACCACACATGGTGACATTCTTTGGTCATGGTCAGTGACATATGCATACCTTGGTTGGTCATCGTGCATGGTATCCGCACCGTGCCACAACGCATTGAAGGTCATCGTGCTTGCTTGTTGATACCTGGTGTTCCCAACCATTTGTTTCCCCCTCTGACTATTTGTGACTCATACTATGAGTTGTCAACGTTGACCACACACAGCGGATTTCTTTGGTCAAAGGCAGTACATATGCCTACTTTGGTCGGTCATTGTACAAGGTAGCCACACCGCGATGCTACTGGTTGAAGGGCGGTGTACTTGCTAGTTGAGAACTGATATTCCCGGACCATTGTTTCCCCCTCTGACCGTTTGTGACTCGTGTTATGGTTGGTGAACATTGACCACCCACATTGGAATGATTTGGTCATGGTCAGTCACATATGCCTAGTTTGGTTGTTTGGTGTGCATAGTAGCCACACCGTGCCACTACATATTGAAGTTATTATCCCTTTCTAGTCCATGCATAGGGTTCCCAACCCATTGTCTCTCCCTCTCACCATTTGTGACTCGTGTTATGAGTTGTCAATGTTGACCACGCATACTGGATTTCTTTGGTCATAGTCAGTGACGTATTCATCCTTTGGTTGGTCACTGTGCACGCTAGCCAAACCATGCCACTACTTGTTTAAGTTCTTCGTAATTGCTAGTTGACAACTTGTGTTCCCAACCCATTGTTTCCCCCTCTGACCATTTGTGACTTGTGTTATGAGTTTTCAATATTGACCACACACTGTGAAATTCGTTTGGTCATGGTTAGTGACATATGCTTACTTTGGTTTATCAATATACATGGTTACCACGCCGTGTCACTACATATTAAAGGTATTTGTACTTTATAGTTAATAGCTAGTGTTCCCAAACCATTGTTACCCCCCTTTGACTATCTGTGACTCGTCTTGTGAGTTGTCAACGCTGACCACATGAAGTGAAATTCGTTGGTCATGGTCAGTGACATATGCATACATTGGGTGGTCACTATGCATGGTAGCCACGCTGTGCCACTACATATTGAAGGTGTTTGTACTTGCTACTCGATAACTAGTATTCACGAACCATTGTCTTCCACTCTGACCATTTGTGACTCGTGTTATGAACTGCCAAAGTTTACCACACTTGGTGACGTTATTTGGTCATGGTCAGTGACATATGCCTACTTTGGTTGGTCATCGTGCATGGTATCCACACCATGCCACAACTTGTTGAAGGTCTTTGTGCTTGCTAGTTGATACCTGATGTTCCCAAACCATTGTTTCTCCCTCTGACCATTTGTAATTCGTATTATGAGTTGTCAACAGTGTCCACACACAGCGGATTTCTTTGGTAAAAGGAAGTACATATGCCTACTTTAGTCGGTCATTGTGCATGGTAGTCACACTGTTTATACTGATTGAGGGTCGCTGTACTTGCTAGTTGAGAGCTGATATTCCCAGACCATTGTTTCCCCCTGTGACCGTTTGTGACTCGTGTTATGGTTGGTGAATGTTGACCACCCATATTGAAATTCTTTGGTCATGGTCAGTGACATATGCCTACTTTGGTTGTTTGGTGTGCATAGTAGCCACACCGTGCCACTACGTATTGAAGTTCGTTGTCCTTTCTAGTCGATACATATGGTTCCCAAACCATTGTCTCTCCCTCTGACCATTTGTGACTCGTGTTATGAGTTTTCAATGTTGACCACACATAGTGGACTTCTTTGGTCATATTCAAGGACATATTCATCCTTTGGTTGGTCACTGTGCACGCTAGCCATACCGTGCCACTACTTGTTGAAAAACTGTCTACTTGCTAGTTGATAACTAGTGTTCCCAACCCATTTTTTCCCCCTCTGACCAGTTGCGACTCGTGTTATGCGTTTTCAGCGTTGACCACACACTGTGAAATTCTTTTGGTCATGGTTATTGACATATGCTTACTTTGGTTTGTCACTGTACATGGTTACCACCCTGTGTCACTACGTATTGAAGGTCTTTGTGCTTTTTTGTTTATAGCTAGTGTTTCCAAACCATTGTTACCCCCTCTGAATATCTGTGACTCCTATTGTGAGTTGTCAACGTTGACCACATGAAGTTAAATTCTTCGTTCATGGTCAGTGACACATGCGTCCTTTGGTTGGTCACTGTGCATTGTAGCCACACTGTGCCACTACATATTGAAGGTATTTGTACTTGCTAGTCGATAACTAGTATTCACAAACCATTATCTTCCACCCTGACCATTTGTGACTCGTGTTATGAGTTGTCAAAGTTTACCACACATGGTAACATTCTTTGGTCATGGTCAGTGACATATGCATACCTTGGTTGGTCATCGTGCATGGTATCCACACNTAGAGGGTAGTTTTCAAAAGCATGACTGATAACAAAGTTAGTTTAATCATACAAAATTAAAGGTCTTTGTGCTTTTTTGTTTATAGAGGGTAGTTTTCAAAAGCATGACTGATCACGCCACCCTGTGTCACTACGTATTGAAGGTCTTTGTGCTTTTTTGTTTATAGCTAGTGTTTCCAAACCATTGTTACCCCCTCTGAATATCTGTGACTCCTATTGTGAGTTGTCAACGTTGACCACATGAAGTGAAATTCTTCGTTCATGGTCAGTGACACATGCGTCCTTTGGTTGGTCACTGTGCATTGTAGCCACACTGTGCCACTACATATTGAAGGTATTTGTACTTGCTAGTCGATAACTAGTATTCACAAACCATTATCTTCCACCCTGACCATTTGTGACTCGTGTTATGAGTTGTCAAAGTTTACCACACATGGTAACATTCTTTGGTCATGGTCAGTGACATATGCATACATTGGTTGGTCATCGGGCATGGTATCCACACTGTGCCATAGCGTATTATAGCTTCTTGTGCTTGCTATTTGATACTTGGTGTGCCCAAACCATTGTTCCCCCCTCTGACCATTTGTGACTCGTATTATGAGTTGTCGACGTTGACCAGACACAGCGGATTTCGTTTCGTCAAAGGCAATGCATATGCCTTCTTCTGTCGGTCGTTGTGCATGGTAGCCACACCGTACTACTACTGACTAAAGGTCGTTGTACTTGCTAATTGAGAACTGATATTCCCAAACCATTGTGTCAGGAAAATAGGAGCAGAAGAGCATGCAGTAGAACAGAGAAGTACGTGGTGCGGAAGTTGCCACGAAGGTACGGAAGGCTGACGGAGGATGACGTCACAATAGAAGAAGTATCGTGGACCGAAGAGGAGCAGACACATGGTCTTCCAGCCGTGTTCCCTCTTCCATTTGTTGAGTATGGAACTCTGTCAGTAGGCTTCCCACCTCAACGTCACTTGTTCTCTCATAGCGACTCTTCAGAGCCTTCCAGGCTTTCCTTGGGCAGTTAGTTGGCTTGTTTTCTCTGATGATATACTTGAGTCGTTCAGTTAGATTCAGCGCAAGGATTGAGAAGGCCTGGTCACAGCGTTTTTTCCAGCTGACTTGGTCTTCAGGTGACGATCCTGCAGGTAATGTGTCAGTAGGTGGATCGTAGACGATGCCCCATAGTCCCTTGCTCAGAAATATCATCTCAATGTTGAAGGCGAAGGCATGGTAGTCGTCGCCGTCGAACGGTGCCACCTTGAAATGGTCTCCATTCTTGATTGTTGCCACCATGGTTGCGTAGATCTGAATGGACCACCTGCTCTGATACCAAACGTTGGAATTTACATTAGCATAATCTTTATGAACCTTCAGCCGAGGTACTCTGATAGTTCAAATCTCTGGTTCTGTGCTGAACTTGTTGGCGATAACTTCTCAGTTAGGAATAATCACTTTCACACACACGGGCACTCTTGTCTTGGCAATGTCACTGACTGTGAGATTCAAGAGTGTAAACTGAAGGCACAGGTACACGACTCGTCTCACAAGCTTTCCAACGGTACCAAGCTTGCTTGAAATGGTTACACACAGACGAAGTAATAGGAAATACAAGCCTACAGCTACTTATCTGTCTACACTAGCTAGAATCAGAAAAGTACAAGTGTTGACTCAGTCTGGTCTCCTTGTGTCTTCACAAGATCTTCCGGACACCGCTCGATGATCTCCGATCATCGGCAGACCGAGGTTGGCGGATGCCCAGCGCCCTCGGTGCGATCCACGGACGAGATCGTCCGGACCTGCGGTAGCTTCTTCATGACCATCGATCTGGCTCGAGCTCTTGGCTCATGACGATGGTCAGACCGTAGTTCTTGATACCAACGGTGTCGATCAATCCAAAACTTCCGCGTGGGATTCCTGACCACATGAACCACCTTTAGAAAGAGAAAGGTCTTTAGCAGCTACTTGATCCGTGCCACGTCAGCAGCCACGAAGTCAAGAGGAGCTCACGCTCGCACTCTTGCCTTGCTTCCCGGACCACCCATCCTGTTGATCCAAAACATGCCGATATATATGGCTGCCGGTGCAGATGTACTGTCAGCTTTCCGGAGCTCCAATACAATGGATAGAGGATGTAGGGCCGCGGATGGATGGATCAGTGGGACGCCTAAAGAGGCCTGCCCATAGCCATACCATGCCCCGCCACAGGGGGGGTCGAGAGAGTTATGACGATCTCACTCTCGGCCCTCTTGTTTTTATTTTGTTGATGTTGTGCCGAGCCCAGAAAAGCAGTGGATCAGGATGATCTGACGGTTGTCGTTTTTCCAACACTATTTGATACTTGGTGTGCCCAAACCATCGTTCCCCCCTCTGACCATTTGTGACTCGTATTATGAGTTGTCGACATTGACCAGACACAGCGGATTTCTTTCGTCAAAGGCAGTGCATATGCCTACTTTGGTTGGTCATTTTGCATGGTAGCCACACCGTGCTACTACCGACTGAAGATCGTTGTACTTGCTAGTTGAGAACTGATATTCCCAAACTTTTGTGTCAGGAAAATGAGAGCAGAAGAGCATGCATGAGAACGGAGAAGTACGTGGTGCGGAAGTTGCCACGCAGGTATGGAAGGCTGACAGAGGATGACGTCACAGTAGAAGTAGTATCGTGGACCGAAGAGGAGCAGACAGCAGCTTTGAGCATCAGTTGTGTGACACAGCTTGGATGAGGGCCAGAGGCCTGAGAGTAAGCGAGAGGTCGAGGGCCCGAGACACTTGTGCGAAAGCGGAGGCAACAGCTGGAGCGGCGAGAGCGATGAAGCAGTATGCGATGAGTCAACCGAGGCAATGAGGACATGATGATGAAGGAAATACTAAGGAGGAATTGACTGAGGCAATAGAGTACAGGAGTCCTACTGCTATTAGTACTAGTCCTAGAACTTAGAGTACAAGTGCATACACCCATCAGGGTGGGCGGTGAGAGATGTGAAGTCGCAGCCGCCGTTGTGCTACTATTGCTGCTTCTGTGTCTCTGCGTTGCGGAGGCGCGGTGCGACTCCGCGCGATCTTGTGCTCTTTGAGGTCCTCCCGGGTTGAATGGAGGACGTGCTTCTTCTGCCGAGCCTTGGTTGTGGCCACGATAACCGGACCAGGGAGCAGAACTGTTGTCGGCAGATCTTGCCGGTCGTTATGTGGCGTTTGAGGTCCGTTGGCGTTGGTCGTGGTGAGTTCAGACGGTCGGGTGGTCAGACCGGAGAAGTCTGATTGGTCATGCCACTTGAGCCGTTCGGGTGACAGGACGCGGGGGGTGAACCGGGACTGGGCTGGCTTTTCCATTTCTCACTGGGATGGTGTACAGGGGAGAGTTGGATGACGCCAGGGAGACAGAGAAGAACCCGGTTGAGCCGTGTGAGTCTTGAGCATAGTTCTGACACATTGTTTCCTCCCCTGACCATTTGTGACTCGTGTTATGGTTGGTCAACGTTGACCACCCATATTGAAATGCTCTGGTCATGGTCAGTGACATATGCCTAGTTTGGATGTTTGGTGTGCATATTAGCCACACCGTGCCACTACGTATTGAAGTTATTTGTCCTGTATAGTCCATGCATAGGGTTCCCAAACCATTGTCTCTCCCTCTGACCATTCGTGCCTCGTGGTATGAGTTGTCAATGTTGACCAAACATAATGGACTTATTCGGTCATAGTCAGTGACGTATTCATCCGTTGGTTGGTTATTGTGCACGCTAGCCACACCGTGCCGTTTGTGTCTCGTGTTATGGTTGGTGAATGTTGACCAATTATATTGAAACGTTTTGGTCATGGTCAATGACATATGCCTAGTTTGGTTGTTTGGTTTGCATAGTAGCCACACCGTGCCACTACGTATTGAAGTTCTTTGTCCTTTCTAGTCAAAACATAGGGTTCCCAAACCATTGTCTCTCCCTCTAACCACTTGTGACTCGTGCTATGAGTTGTAAATGTTGAGCATACATAGTGGACTTCTTCGGTCATAGTCAGTGATGTGTGCATCCTTTGGTTGGTCACTGTGCTCGCTAGCCACACCGTGCCACTACTTGTTGAAAATCTTTCTACTTGCTATTTGAAAACTAGTGTTACCAACCCATGGTTTTTCCCACTGAATGTTTTTGACTCATCTTATGAGCTTTCAACGTTGACCACACACTGTGAAATCCGTTTGGTCGTGGTTTGTGACACATGCCTACTTTGGTTTGTCACTGTACATGGTTACCACGCCCTGTCATTACGTATCGAAGGTCTTTGTGCTTTCTTTTTGACAGCTAGTGTTCCCAAATGATTGTTAGCCCCCTCTGACTATCTGTGACTCGTGTTGTGAGTTGTAAATACTGACCACATTAAGTGAAATTCTTTGTTCATGGTCAGTGACATATGCATACTTTGCTTGGTCACTGTGAATTATAGCCACACTGCACCACTACATATTGAATGTATTTGTACTTGCTAGTCGATAACTAGTATTCACAAACCATTATCTTCCACCATGACCATTTGTGACTCGTGTTATGAGTTGTCAAAGTTTACCACACTTAGTGACATTATTTGGTCATGGTCAGTGACATATGCCTACTTTGGTTGGTCATCGTGCATGGCATCCACACCGTGCCACAACGTATTGAAGGTCCTTGTGCTTGCTATTTGGTAACTGGTGTTCCCAAACCATTGTTTCCCCCTCTGACCATTTGTGACTCGTATTATGAGTTGTCAACGTTGACCACACACGGTGGAGTTATGTGGTCAAAGGCATTACATATGCCTACTTTGGTCCGTCACAGTGCATGGTAGCTACTCCGTGCTACTACTGACTGAAGGTCGTTTTACTTGCTAGTTGGTATCTAGTATTCCCAAACCATTCTTTCTCCCTCTGACAAATCGTGATCCATATTATGGGTTGTCAACGTTGACCACACATAGTGAAATTATTTGGTCATGGTAAGTGGCACATGCCTAATCTGGTTGGTCATTGTGCATGGTAGACACACCGTTCCACTACTTGTTGAAAGTCTTTGTACTTGCTAGTCAATAAATAGCAAAAGGTTTCTCCCTTTGACACCAGGTCGGTTTTTGTTTATTTGTTACGCGTAGGTGCCTCCACTGGAATACTCCCTCCCACCCCCTAGAGGGATGTTCCGTGGACGACCTGGAGGACAAATTTGCGACCGCATTATGACACCCCCCTACCCCCCACAGCTTAGGCTCGAAGGTAGAGTTGAGGTATCACAACACGGCCGTCCCCTCCCCCCCCCCAGGTCGTTAGCCTATTCTACATTGCGCGTACGAGGATTCAAACACAGGACCTACCACTACGGAATCTAACTCAATAAGCACTAAGCCAGCTCACATGGTGTTCATATGATGTCCAAATGACATTATAATGTTTCCTATGTGTAAATGGCATAAAATAAGGGGGTGTAAGATTAGAGGGTAGTTTTCAAATGTATGAATGATAACAAAGTTAGTTTAATCATAACATTTTTACGCAGATGGAATTTCAAAATTTGTAACTTCGAGCTTGAATAACCTCTCAACCATTGCTCTGATTGACCAGCCGTAAGAAAGAAAGTTGACTACACACAGTGAAACTCTTTTTATGATATTCAGTAACACAAGCATACTTTGGTTGGTCATTGTGCATGGTAGCCACACCGTGCCACCACTTATCGAAGGTCTTTGTACTTGCCAGTCGATACCGAGTATTGCCAAACCATTGTTTCTCGCCCTGCCCATTTCTCACTTGTATTATGAGTTGTGAACGTTGACCGCACACACTAAACTTCTTTGGTCATGAGCAATGATGTATTCCTACTTGGATAGGTCATTGTGCACGGTAGTCACACCGTGTCAATACATACAAAAGATCTGTGTACTTGCCAGAAGATACATATTGTTTTGAAACCATGTTTTCCCCTTCTGACCATTTGTGCCTCATGTTATGGGTTGTGAATGTTGACCACCCATATTGAAATTCTTTGGTCATGGTTAGTGACATATGCCTGGTTTTGCTTGTCACTGTACGTGGTTACCACGCTGTGTCACTACGTATTGAAGGTCTTTGTGCTTTCTAGTTGACAGCTAGTGTTCCCAAACCATTGTTACCCCCCTTTGACTATCAGTGACTCATGTTGTGAGTTGTCAATGCTGACCACATGAAGTGAAATTCGTTGGTCATGGTCAGTGACATATGCATACTTTGGTTGGTCACTGTGCATGGTAGCCACGCTGTGCCACTATATATTGAAGGTATTTGTACTTGCTATTCGAAAACTAGTATTCACAAACCATTATCGTCCACCCTGACCATTTGTGACTCGTGTTACGAGTTGTCAATGTTTACCTCACATGGTGACATTCTTTGGTCATGGTCAGTGACATATGCATATCTTGGTTGGTCATCGTGCATGGTATCCACACCGTGCCACAACGCATTGAATGTCATTGTGCTTGCTAGTTGATACCTGGTGTTCCCAAACAATTGTTTCCCCATCTGACTATTTGTGACTTGTATTATGAGGTGTCAGCGTTGACCACACACAGCGGATTTCTTTGGTTAAAGGCAGTTTATATGCCTACTTTGGTCAGTCATTGTACATGGTAGCCACACCGTGCTACTACTGATTGAAGGGTATTGTACTTGCTAGTTGAGAACTGATATTCCCGGACCATTGTTTCAACCCCTGACCGTTTGTGACTCGTGTTATGGTTGGTGAACGTTGACCACCCATATTGGAATTATTTGGTCATGGTCAGTCACATATGCCTAGTTTGGTTGTTTGGTGTGCATAGTAGCGACACAGTGCCACTACGTATTGAAGTTATTTGCCCTTTCTAGTCCATGCATAGGGTTCCCAAACCATTGTCTCTCCCACTCACCATTTGTGACCCGTGTTATGAGTTGTCAATGTTGACCACGCATACTGGTTTTCTTCGGTCATAGTCAGTGACGTATGCATCTTTTGGTTGGTCACTGTGCACGCTAGCCAAACCGTGCCACTACTTGTTGAAGTTATTCGTAATTGCTAGTTGACAACTTGTGTTCCCAACCCATTGTTTCCCCCTCTGACCATTTGTGACTCGTGTTATGAGCTTTCAATATTGACCACACACTGTGAAATTTGTTTGGTCATGCTTAGTGACATATGCTTACTTTGGTTTGTCACTATACATGGTTACCACGCCGTGTCACTAAATATTAAAGGTATTTGTGCTTTCTAGTTAATAGCTAGTGTTCCTAGACCATTGTTACCCCCATTTGACTATCTGTGACTCGTGTTGTGAGTTGTGAACGCTGACCACATGAAGTGAAATTTGTTGGTCATGGTCAGTGACATATGCATACGTTGGCTGGTCACTATGCATGGTAGCCACGCTATGCCACTACATATTGAAGGTATTTGTACTTGCTACTCGATAACTAGTATTCACGAACCATTGTCTTCTTCGCTGACCATTTGTGACTCGTGTTATGAGCTGTCAAAGTTTACCACACTTAGTGACATTGTTTGGTCATGGTCAGTGACATATGCCTACTTCGGTTGGTCATTGTGCATGGTATCCACACCGTGCCACAACTTGTTGAAGTTCCTTGTGCTTGCTAGTTGATACCTGATTTTCCCACACCATTGTTTCCCCCTCTGACCATTTGTGATTCGTATTATGAGTTGCCAACGGTGTCCACACACAGCGGATTTCTTTGGTCAAAGGCAGTACATATGCCTACTTTAGTCGGTCATTCTGCATGGTAGTCACACTGTTTATACTGATTGATGGTCGTTGTACTTGCTAGTTGAGAACTGATATTCCCAGACCATTGTTTCCCCCTCTGACCGTTTGTGACTCGTGTTATGGTTGGTGAATGTTGACCACCCATATTGAAATTCTTTGGTCATGGTCAGTGACATATGCCTACTTTGGTTGTTTGGTGTGCATATTAGCCACAACGTGCCACTACGTATTGACGTTCTTTGTCCTTTCTAGTCGATACATATGGTTCCCAAACCATTGTCTCTCCCTCTGACCATTTGTGACTCGTGTTATGAGTTTTCAATGTTGACCACACATAGTGGACTTCTTCGGTCCTAGTCAAGGACATATTCATTCTTTGGTTGGTCACTATGCACGCTAGCCACACCGTGCCACTGCTTGTTGAAAACCTTTCTACTTGCTAGTTGATAACTAGTGTTCCCAACCCATTGTTTCTCCCTCTGACCAGTTGCGACTCGTGTTCTGTGTTTTCAACGTTGACCACACACTGTGAAATTCGTTTGGTCATGGTTAGTGACATATGCCTACTTTGGTTTGTCACTGTACATGCTTACCACCCTGTGTCACTACGTATTGAAGGTCTATGTGCTTTCTTGTTGATAGGTAGTGTTTCCAAACCATTGTTTACCCCTTCGAATATCTGTAACTCCTGTTGTGAGTTGTCAATATTGACCACATGAAGTGAAATTCTTCGTTCATGGTCAGTGACATATGAGTCCTTTGGTTGGTCACTGTGCATTTTAGCCACACTGTGCCATTACATATTGAAGGTATTTGTACTTGCTACACGATAACTAGTATCCACGAACCATTGTCTTCCACTCTGACCATTTGTGACTCGTGTTATGAGCTGTCAAAGTTTACCACACTTAGGGACATTATTTGGTCATGGCCAGTGACATATGCCTGCTTTGGTTGGTCATTGTGCATGGTATCCACACCGTGCCACAACTTGTTGAAGTTCCTTGTGCTTGCTAGTTGATACCTGATGCTCCCAGACCATTGTTCCCCCTCTGACCATTTGGGATTCGTATTATGAGTTGTCAACGGTGTCCACACACAGCGGATTTGTTTGGTCAAAGGCAGTACATATGCCTACTTTAGTCGGTCATTCTGCATGGTAGTCACACTGTTTATACTGATTGATGGTCGCTGTACTTGCTAGTTGAGAACTGATATTCCTAGACCATTGTTTCCCCCCTCTGACCGTTTGCGACTCGTGTTATGGTTGGTGAATGTTGACCACCCATATTGAAATTCTTTGGTCATGGTCAGTGACATATGCCTACTTTGGTTGTTTGGTGTGCATATTAGCCACACCGTGTCACTACGTATTGACGTTCTTTGTCCTTTCTAGTCGATACATATGGTTCCCAAACCATTGTCTCTCCCTCTGACCATTTATGACTCGTGTTATGAGTTTTCAATGTTGACCACACATAGTTGACTTCTTC
Source organism: Penium margaritaceum (assembly GCA_023375785.1). Lineage (NCBI taxonomy): Eukaryota > Viridiplantae > Streptophyta > Zygnematophyceae > Desmidiales > Peniaceae > Penium > Penium margaritaceum. The sequence continues at coordinate 27,657 of SZWC01019652.1, forward strand.
GGTCATAGTCAAGGACATATTCATCCTTTGGTTGGTCACTGTGCACGCTAGCCACACCGTGCCACTACTTGTTGGAAACCTTTCTTTTTGATTGTTGATAGCTAGTGTTCCCAACCCATTGCTTCCCCCTCTGACCAGTTGCGACTCGTGTTATGCGTTTTCAACGTTGACCACACACTGTGAAATTCTTTTGGTCATGGTTAGTGACATATGCNGGTTGGTCATTGTGCATGGTATCCACACCGTGCCACAACTTGTTGAAGTTCCTTGTGCTTGCTAGTTGATACCTGATGCTCCCAGACCATTGTTCCCCCTCTGACCATTTGGGATTCGTATTATGAGTTGTCAACGGTGTCCACACACAGCGGACATGTTTGGTCAAAGGCAGTACATATGCCTACTTTAGTCGGTCATTCTGCATGGTAGTCACACTGTTTATACTGATTGATGGTCGCTGTACTTGCTAGTTGAGAACTGATATTCCTAGACTATTGTTTCCCCCTCTGACCGTTTGTGACTCGTGTTATGGTTGGTGAATGTTGACCACCCATATTGAAATTCTTTGGTCATGGTCAGTGACATATGCCTACTTTGGTTGTTTGGTGTGCATATTAGCCACACCGTGCCACTACGTATTGACGTTCTTTGTCCTTTCTAGTCGATACATATGGTTCCCAAACCATTGTCTCTCCCTCTGACCATTTATGACTCGTGTTATGAGTTTCAATGTTGACCACACATAGTGGACTTCTTCGGTCATAGTCAAGGACATATTCATCCTTTGGTTGGTCACTGTGCACGCTAGCCACACCGTGCCACTACTTGTTGGAAACCTTTCTTTTTGATTGTTGATAGCTAGTGTTCCCAACCCATTGCTTCCCCCTCTGACCAGTTGCGACTCGTGTTATGCGTTTTCAACGTTGACCACACACTGTGAAATTCTTTTGGTCATGGTTAGTGACATATGCCTACTTTGGTTTGTCACTGTACATTGTTACCACCCTGTGTCACTACGTATTGAAGGTCTATGTGCTTTTGTGTTGATAGCTAGTGCTTCCAAACCATTGTTACCCCCTCTGAATATCTGTGACTCTGTTGTGAGTTGTCAGTATTGACCACATGAAGTGAAATTCTTCGTTCATGGTCAGTGACATATGCGTCCTTTGGTTGGTCACTGTGCATTTTAGCCACGCTGTGCCACTACATATTGAAGGTATTTGTACTTGCTAGTCGATAACTAGTATTCACAAACCATTATCTTCCACCCTGACCATTTGTGACTCATATTATGAGTTGTCAAAGTTTAGCACACATGGTTACATTCTTTGGTCATGGTCAGTGACATATGCATACTTGGTTGGTCATCGTGCATGGTATCCACACCGTGCCACAGCGTATTATAGCTCCTTATCCGTGCGATCCACGGACGAGATCTTCCGGATCTGCGGTAGCTTCTTCATGACCATCGATCTGGCTCGAGCTCTTGGCTCAGGACGATGGTCCGACCGTAGTTCTTGATACCAACGGTGTCGATCAATCCAAAACTTCCGCGTGGGATTCCTGACCACAGGATCCACCTTTAGAAAGAGAAAGGTATTCAGAAATAGTTGACCCGTGCCACGTCAGCAGCCGCGAAGTCGAGAGGAGCTCACGCTCGCACTCTCGCCTTGCTTCCCGGACCACCCATCTTGTTGATTCAAAACATGCCGATATATGTGGCTGCCGGTGCAAATGTACTGTCAGCTCTCCAGAGCTCCAATAGAATGGATAGAGGAAGTAGAACCGCGGATGGATGGATCAGTGGGACACCTAAAGAGGCCTGTCCACAGCCATACCATGCCCCGCCACAGGGGGGTCGAGGGAGTGATGACGATCTCACTCTTGGCCCTGTTGTTTTTCTTTTGTTTATGTTGTGCCGAGCCCAGGAGAGCAGTGGATCAGGATGATATGACGGTTGTCGTTTTTCCAACATTCCTCCCCTTGTCGTTCCAGCGCTGATGAAGATGGAGCCGACAAGTGTAAAAATATAAGATGTCCCCCCCGTGAAAACAAAGCCGGGAAGGTGGGGGCAACAGGAGAGGAACTGCACAAGGCACGGGAACGCACGACAAAAGAACCCCCCCCCCCCGGGCCACCCGAGCCTCGCATGAGAGAGAAAATGAAAAAGGCTAAAACAGCAAGACGCAGGGTGGACAGTGGGCCAGAGGAAACATTTTAGCCCGGGCCACGTCTCGACGGCTGAGAAATAGCTCAGCCCCCAGCTGTACACCCTGCCCGGATAGGAAGGAGTGGGCCCCCTCCCCCGAACCCGGCCCGCAAGGTGAGCTGAACAGGGGGCAGCCCACCCGCGGGGGTCTGAGAGGAAACATCAAACAAGTGGATTATAGACGGAGAGAGAATGCAGTTTGAAGCGGCGTGGGTCAAGCGACGAAGCAGAGCAAAAGGGGAGAGTGTTGGCGTTATGCGAGGATCGAAACGCGGAAGGAAAAGCGCAGGAATAGAGAGGGAGCAGTGGCAGGCAGAAGCAAAAGAGTGTGGAAAGAACGGTCGGACGCAACCCGCGTCTGTGCCAACACCTCATATGGGGGACACGGAAGCCGGAAGCGATGACGGTCCCACCAAGGACATTCTCCGTCCGTCCCAACGCTTCATCTGGGGGGACGGAAAGAGAAAGGCGGGAATCGAAGGGGCAGCGGGGAAGAACCGAGAAGAAGAGAGACAGCACCGAGAGAAGTTAGGAGGAGGGGAGAAGACCCATACGGGCACAGATATGAGTGTGGCGGTCAGCGGAGAGGGCTTTGGTGAAGATGTCTGCAGTCTGGTCAACAGTGGGAAGGTAGTGCATGACAACTTCTCCTTCGGCAACAGCGTCGCGAACATAATGATATTGCCGACGGACGTGCTTGGTGCGGTCATGAAGGACGGGGTCTTCGGAAAGGGCGATAGCCCCCTCGTTGTCACAGTGGATGGGCGTAGGCTCAAGTTGGTCAAAACCAAGCTCGCTCAGAAGCATGCAGAGCCATACTGCCTCCCTTGTGTATTCGCTCTCAGCAATGTATTCAGCTTTAGTTGAGGAGAGGGTGACCACAGACTGCTTCTTGCTGCGCCAGCTGACGGGTCTACCGTTGAAGATGAAGACATACCCAGAGGTGGAGCGGCTGGTGGTGTGGTCACCAGAGAGATCAGCGTCGTAGAACCCTTGAAGAACGTTGTTACCGGAGGCGTAGCAGATAGCAAGGGAGGCAGACCCACGAAGATAGCGAATGCTACGTTTGGCAGCCACGATATAAGCAGCAGTCGGGCGCTGGCACCCTTGACTGAGAAGACCAACAGTGAAGGAGAGGTCAGGTCTGGTAGCCACTGAAGCGTACATAAGGGAGCCCACCATGCGTGGAAAGGCATCTGCATCGTCGAAGGAGGCCAATGATGTGGCTGTCAAAACTGGTTTGGTGAGGCCATGGTCCTTGGAGAGGGGAGTGGCCTCAGGGGTGGATTCACCAAGTGTGAACTTGTCAGCCACACGTTGTGCATAGGTGGCCTGAGTGAGCGTCACATGACCGTGCAGAACATCATGGGTGATCTGAATCCCAAGATAGTATGTGAGAGGTCCCATGTCTGTCATCTCAAAGCGATGAGAGAACTGTTGTTTGAGAGTATCTAGAGTAGAGAGGGACGGTCCAAACAAGATAAGATCATCCACATAGAGAATAACACCGAGCAGGCTGGATCCGCCGCGGAAATACACAAAATAATCAGAGTGGAGACATTGGAGTCCTTGGACCAAGAAACGTTCGTGGATCTTCAGGTTCCACTGTCGTGGAGCTTGCTTTAGCCCATACAAGGATCTGTTGAGCTTGCAGACATGATCGGGATTCTCTTTCGAGATGAAACCCTCCGGTTGTGTCATGTAGATAACTTCTTTCAGATCACCGTTGAGAAAAGCGCTCTTGACATCCATTTGATGGAGATGCCATTCGTTGCTCACGGCCAGGGAGAGAATCACCCTGATGGAGGAGTACTTGGCCACTGGTGCAAAAGTGTCCTGGTAGTTCACTCCGATAACTTGGCTGAATCCCCGTGCAACAAGGCGTGCTTTGTGGCGATCAGGTGGACTTGCACTGGTCAGTTTGGTCTTGAACACCCACTTACATGTGACGATCGGTGTGTTGGATGGTTGAGGAACTAGATCCCATGTGTGCTGTTTTTGAAGCTGAGAAAGCTCTTCTTCAGCTGCTTGACGCCATTGGTCTGCATCTGGGTGACGCATGGCATCTTTGAAGCTGGTGGGATCCACTACTTGTGTGAGTAGTGCTGTGTGGTCAAGGTTCTCGTCTGCGGAGATGTCGGTTGTGGACAGAAACCCAAGCTGAAGGAATGACGGCGGTTTTGTGAGTCTGGCTGACCGCCTGAGTCCAGATTGTCAAGGAGTGCTGGAGACATTCTTCTGTGAGGCAGTGTGGACAGGGTGATGTTTTTCTGGAACTACATGGTGGAGAACACCAGCGTGGTTGTCAGGTGTTGGGTCAACGGAGAACTTCTGCAGAGGTGGTGGTGTTGTTTCAATGTAGACGGTAGGTGTGACTGCTGGTGGTGTTGTATCTCGTGCTCTGTTCAATAAGCTTTCATCAAAGATAGGCTGTCTGCTCCAAATCACGCGCTTGGACTCTGGATCCCAGAGACGTTATATGTCCCGTGTCTCATAACCAAGAAAAATACAGACTTTTGAGCGTGGGTCCAACTTGGAGCGTTCTTCTGGATGCACACAGGCATGGGCTGTGCACCCAAAGATGCGAATGTGACCGAGATAAGGCTTGTTCCCTGTCCATACTTCATAGGGTGTGGATGCACCTGCAGGCAACTTAGTTGTGGGAAGGCGGTTCGTGATGTAGGCTGTAGTGTGGAGCGCTTCAGCCCAGAATACGGATGAGAGACCGGCTGTATGGAGCATAGTCCGGACTCTTTCAATAATGGTCAGATTCATCCTCTCTGCTTTGCCATTCTGTTGTGGAGTATATGGCACTGTAGTTTTGTGTTGTATACCTCTTTCATCGTAGAAAGCTTTGAGGCTGCGATTTTCAAACTCTGTCCCACTGTCAGTTCAAATATTCTTTATTTTCATGATGGTCTCGTTCTCAACCTGTCGAACCCAGGTTTTGATCTCTTCAATACCGTCGGACTTGAAGCGAAGAATCCGGGTCCAGACCATATGCGAGTAGTCATCCAAGATGACGAGAAAGTAGTGCTTGCTGGAGAGGGATCCTTCCTTGATGTAGCAGAGATCCATATGCACGAGTTCCATACACTCTCAGGTCCCATGTGATGGGAGTGAGTGAAAGGATGTTCTATGTTGTTTGCCGGTGATGCACCCGTCACACATTGGTGCTTCTCGGTCTTGCAGCAAACTGGCTTGTAGGTCGTGGGCAACGGAATCTGCAGCCATTTTGGTTAGAGTAGGATAACTGACATGTGCCAGTCGCTTGTGCCAGAATTCTGTCATGGTGGACGGAGTTGTTGTCTTGGCTGATGTAGGTGAGGAAGCCACAAATGCCATTTCTTGTGTTTCTGGATGTCGTGAGGGTTCAGTGGTGTCGAGGACAGTCAGGTTGCCCATGCGAGTGGTCACTACTGCCAGTTGGGATGTCTGGTTATATACCTTGCAGTTTTTATCAGTGTCAACCACAACTTTTCAGCCCTTGTCGTTGAGCTTTGTCACTGAGAGAAGGTTTGCTGCAAGGCCTGGCACATAGAGTACATCCTCAAAGGTTCGTATGGCCGGCTTTCCGTTGCATTTGATGCCGACGTTGACAGTTCCTTGCCCATAGGCAGGGATGGTCCTTCCGTCACCAAGGCGGACTTCTCGTGGTGTAAAAAAACATTTGAAGTTGATGAACCAATCTTTCTTGTAGGTCATATGCTTCGTGCAGCCAGAGTCCATGATCCATGCCAGAATTCCAGCTGCCAGAAGAAGGGCGCTGTCAATGGAGCACATAGCCAATTCTTCGGTCACAAATTCTTCTTCTGTCTGGGTGTGATGTGCTGTCTCTTCTGATGTTGAGCCGTATATTTGATGCTCTGGCTGTGAGGCCGTCATGTCTTTGTCTTCCAATACTGGTCCTTGAGATAGAAGATTCAGCTGAAAGGTGTCCTCTTCATCTGATGACTCCTGTGCTTTGGTAGACCCTGCAAGGAAAGCAGCCACAGTGGACATGTAGGTGGTCAGCATTGCCTGATTTGTTCGGTGTGCTCCATAATGGCGAGTGAAATGTGGGCGTTGTTTGGGGCAGTCCACGGCAATATGTCCCTTCTGCTTGCATGTCCAGCATACTCGATCTGTTGGTGGAACAAAACCCCTTGGTGAATGTGGAGCTGGTTGATATGTGTTGTTAAAATGAGTCAGGGACCCCTGGCTGCCGTTCCCATCCGATCCAAACATCTCCGTCCTTTGTCCTTGATACTTAGTCACAAGGCCAGTTTCACCTCCGTTGTCTTTGACATATTTTATTCAACCATCATGAGTTCTTCGACAGCCTTCTCCAGAGTTAGAGAGTACGGTTGGCTTCCAAGTGGTGCTGCTGCTGCTACTGCTGCTGGTGCTGCTTCAGCAGCGGCACCAGGTGCACCTCCTGCGGCTCTTCCTTGTGCTCCAATAGCTTGCTGTAGTGTTGTCCAGAGCTCTGCAAGCTGTGCATCCAAAGTCTTCCCCTGTTTCTCGAAAGTCTGAAGTCCGTTGATGGTATCCTTTAATTTGGCAGGTAGTCCACGAAAAATGGTTAGTACCAGAACCCTTTCAGAAATAACTTATCCCATAGAAGAAATACGGCTGGCCAGATGTTTGAGGTGAGACACATGGTCTTCCAGCCGTGTTCCCTCTTCCATTTGTTGAGTATGGAACGCTGTCAGTAGGATTCCCAACTCAACGTCGCTTGTTCTCTCATGGCGACTCTTCAGAGCCTTCCAGACTTTCCTTGGGCTGTTAGTTGGGTTGTTTTCTCTGATGATAAACTTGAGTCGTTCAGTTAGATTCAGCGCGAGGATTGAGAAGGCCTGGTCACAGCGTCGTTTCCAGCTGACTTGTTCTTCAGGTGACGCTCATGCAGGTAATGTGCCAGTAGGTGGATCGCAGACGATGCCCCATAGTCCCTTGTTCATAAATATCATCTCAATGTTGAAGGCGAAGGTATGGTAGTCATCGCCGTCGAACGGTGCCACCTTGAAATGGTCTCCATTGTTGATTGTTGCCCCCATGGTTGCGTAGATCTGAATGTACCACCTGATCCGATACCAAATGTTGGAATTTACATAAGCAGAATCTTTAGGAACCTTCACACGAGGTACTCTGATAGTTCTAATCTCTGATTCTGTGCTGAACTTGTTGGTGATAACTTCTCAGTAAGGAATAATCACTTTCACACACACAGGCACTCTTGCCTTGGCAATGTCATTGAGTGTGCGATTCAAGAGTGTCAACTGAAGGCACAGGTACACGAATCATCTCACAAGCTTTCCAACGGTACCAAGCTTGCTTGAAATGGTTACACACAGACGAAGTAATAGGAAATACAAACATACAGCTACTTATCTGTCTACACTAGCTAGAATCAGAAATGTACAAGTGTTAACTCAGTCCGGTCTCCTTGTGTCTGCACAAGATCTTCCGAGACATCGCTCGATGATCTCCGATCATCGGCAGACCGAGGTTGGCGGATGTCCATGTTGTTCTTCTATGCCCCATTGCCACTACTATGGGTTGACGGACAGGTTGGGCATGCACTGCTCCCTTGGAGTAAGTCCCCCAAACCTTGTTCGTGGTGCAAGTCCAAGCGAGACACCAGAAGTGTAGCGCAACGGATAGCATGTTGGACTTAGGGAAAACAGGTCCTGCGATCAAGCCTTGATGTGCGCAGGAGGTTTTTTGACCTTCTAGCACAGGGGAAGTTTCTTAGACATTTCTCCATGCATGAGGAGAGTGTGCCACTTGGCGGTCAGTGGATGCGCCAATTGGCGGACTGGTGAGGTGGTGTGGAGTGACCACCCCAAAAGTGTCACTACCCACATACCTTAGAAGCCAGGCCTAGGACTATATGTACCAGGCTCATTCCTCATGCTAATTACACAATCTGGCCTTAGATGCTCCTCACAGAGTTGTCCAACTAAGGAACAGTATAAAGAAGACATTGGTTGGTCTAAGCCCCAGGAGTTAGTCTTTGACTGGCACCTCGCGCGAAAGTGACCAGGTGTTAAGTGGACACAGTTGCTAGCAAGTGATTGCCTAGGAACTGCTCAGTGTGGATCCGTGGTCCTGAGGGTGATATCTTCTCCTAGCTGAAATGCTAGGAGCGAACGGCAGGTGCTATTGTGTCGGCCCTGTTTTCTAGTCCGTTTGCCTAAGGCCGGTTGACAAAGGGTTATGGGCCCACACTGACCAGTTGTAAGGCACGCTTCGCTCAACTCTAGTACGCTCTCTCTAGGTACACACGCCGGCTCCATCAACTCCATCAGCTCCATGAGCTTCATCAGCTCCAACGGCTTGGTGTGCACTTAGCACACAGGGACTAAGGACAAGCTCTGCCCTTGGAGGCACGACCTTTGTGTCCCAACCAGGACAAGCTCTGCCCTTGGTGGCAAGACCCTGGGTGTGTTGGTGTAGATATATTCTCTGTCTGCAGGTGAACATCAGCTGGAGGGGTAAGCAACGGATCTGCATCCTAAAACCGGTAGCAGATATCAGCTAACATCAGCCTACATCGGCCTCAACGCAGCAGAGACGTGGGAAGCAGACAAGGGAAACAAGAATAGTTGACCCATCGAGAGGAGTGGGGGCTTCCGCAGGGCAGTCCTCAAGCTCAACAGTGGCTACCACAGGGCAGACCACTGGAGCAAATGTGAGTGCTATGTCACTGCCGCAAGGTCTTGGACCCCTGGGAGGAATCCCCATTTTCGAGGGGATTGACTTCCCCCTTTGGAGATGGCAGTTTGAGCTGGCGATGAAAGTGCGCGGCTTCATCAAGCTACTGAAGGGAGAGGAGCAGGTTCCCGCGGAAGGCACATCTGAGCATGAGGCTTGGATGGATCGAAATGATATTGTAATGTCATTCCTCAGCAACGCGATAGCCAAGAAGTATGTCCCCACCATTGCCGGGTACACGCTGGCTTCCGAAGCTTACGACAAGCTCAAGCGCGTGCACCAATCCACCTCCCTCGCAAATAAACTATTCATCCTACAACGGCTCATAAGCATGCGGGTGAATGATGGCGAATCAATCCCCGATTTCCTACAGAAGTTTGAAGGACTCCTTGGCGAGGCTCGTCAGATGAACTAGGACCTTGACGAGAACATGCAAGCCATGATCCTCCTCATGGCGCTACCGGAGAGCTGGAGTCTAATGATCACCGTCATGGGCAGCTAGAAGGAGGACGACCTGACGTACACGGCAGTGTCCGAGTACGTGCGAAATGAGGCCATGCGCCGCAGCGGAAGTGAGGCTAACTTCTCAGCCTATGCCGCACGCTACGGTGGCCGCGGGAGCAAAGGGTCAGCCTCTGGTCAGAAAGGCGGCAGCGGAAGCGGNGGCGGAGGCAACAATGGCGGCAAGGCTCCCAAGCGACAGGGTAACTGCCGCAACTGCGGCAAACCTGGGCACTGGGCAAGAGAGTGCAGGTCGCCAAAGAAGGAAGACGGCGGAAGCGGTGGGAACAAAGGCAACAAAAAAGGTGGCAAAGAAGCCACCAACATGATGGCACAGACCACGCCTCTAGCAAAAGGAGCGGCGCTGCTAAGGCCAAGAGCTTTTGGGCTCGACTCCGGCACCGATCATCACTCCAGCAACGACCAGGCTGGATTTGTCTCCATAGGCTGGATTTGTCTCTCCCTCTGACCATTTGTGACTCATGTTATGGGTTGTCAATGTTGACCATACATAGTGGACTTCTTCGGTCATAGTCAGTGACGTGTGCATCCTCTAGTTGGTCACTGTGCACGCAAGCCACACCGTGCCACTACTTGTTGAAAATATTTCTACTTGCTAGTTGATAACTAGTGTTTCCAACCCATGGTTTCCCCCACTGACCATTTGTGACTCGTGTTATGAGTTTTCAACAATGACCACACTCTGTGAAATCCGTTTGGTCATGGTTTGTGACATATGCCTATTTTGGTTTGTCACTGGACATGGTTACCATGCCGTGTCATTGCGTATCGAAGGCCTATGTGCTTTCTTGTTGTCAGCTAGTGTTCCCAAACCATTGTTAGCCCCCTCTGACTATCTGTGACTCGTGTTGTGAGTTGTAAATGTTGACCACATGAAGTGAACTTCTTTGTTCATGGTCAGTTACATATGCATGCTTTGGTTGGTCACTGTGCATTCTAGCCACACTGTGCCACTACATATTAAAGGTATTTGTACTTGCTAGTCGATAACTAGTTTTCACAAACCATTATCTTCCACCCTGACCATTTGTGACTCGTGTTATGAGTTGTCAACATTTACCACACTTGGTGATATTATTTGGTTATTGTCAGTGACATATGCCTACTTTGGTTGGTCATCGTGCATGGCATCCACACCGTGCGACAACGTATCGAAGGTCCTTGTGCTTGCTATTTGATTATTGGGATTCCCAAACCATTGTTTCCCCCTCTGACCATCTGTGACTCGTATTATGAGTTGTCAACGTTGACCACACACAGTGGATTTCTTTGGTGAAAGGCAGTACACTTGCCTATTTTGGTCGGTCATTGTACATGGTAGCCACACCGTGCTACTACTGACTGAATTTCGTTGTACTTGCTTGTTGGTATGCAGTATTCCCAAACCATTGTTTCCCCCCCTCTGACAATTCGTGACCCATGTTATGGGTTGTCAACATTGACCACACATAGTAAAATTATTTGGTCATGGTAATTGGCACATGCCTAGTCTGGTTGTTCATTCTGCATGGTAGCCACACCGTTCCACTACTTGTTGAAAGTCATTGTACCTGCTAGTCAATAAATAGCAAAAGGTTTCTCCCTTTTACACCAGGTCGGTTTTTGTTGATTTGTTACGCGTAGGTGCCTTCACTGTAATACTCCCTCCCACCCCCATAGAGGGATGTTCCGTGGACAACCTGGAGGACATATTTGGGACCGCATTATGACACCCCCCTACCCCCCCCCACGGCTTAGGCTCGAAGGTAGAGTTTAGGTATCACAACACGGCTGTCCCCCCCCCCTCCCCCCCCTCGGGTCGCGAGGCCAGTCTATATTGCGCGTACAAGGATTCAAACCCAGGACCTACCGCTCCAGAATCTAACTCTATAAGCACTAAGCCAACTCACGTGGTGTTCATATGATGTTAAAATGACACTATAAGAGTTCCTATGGGTAAAGGGCATAAATGTATTAATGCTAACAAAGTTAGTTTAATCATAACAAAACCGACGCAGACAGAATTTCAAAATTTGCAACTTCGAGCTTGAATAACCTCTCAACCATTGCTCCGATTGACCAGCTGTAAGAAGGAAAGTTGACTACACACAGTGAGACTCTTTTTATGATATTCAGTGACACAATAATACTTTGGTTGGTCATTGTGCATGGTAGCCACACCTTGCCACCAATTATCGAAGGTCGTTGTACTTTCTAGTCGATGCCGAGTATTCCCAAACCATTGTTTCTCCCTAAGCCCATTTTTTGACTTGTATTATGAGTTGTGAACTTTGACCACATGCACTAAACTTCTTTGGTCATGAGCAGTGATGTATGCCTACTTGGATAGGTCATTGTGCACGGTAGCCACACCGTGCCAATACATACAAAAAAATCTTTGTACTCGCTAGAAGATACATAGTGTTTTGAAGCCATGTTTGTCCCCTCTGACCATTTGTGACTCATGTTATGGGTTGTGAAAGTTGACCACCCATATTGAAATTATTTGGTCATGGTTAGTGACATATGCCTAGGTTGGTTTGTCACTGTACGTGGTTACCACGCCGTGTCACTACGTATTGAAGGTATTTGTGTTTTCTAGTTGATTCATAGTGGTCCCAAACCATTGTTACCCGCCTCTGACTATCAGTGACTCGTGTTGTGAGATGTCAACGCTGACCACATGAAGTGAAATTCGTTGGTCATGGTCAGTGACATATGCATACTTTGGTTGGTCACTGTGCATGGTAGTCACGCTGTGCCACTACACAGTGAAGGTATTTGTACTTGCTAGTCGATAACTAGTATTCACAACCCATTATCTTCCACCCTGACCATTCGTCACTCATGTTATGACTTGTCAAAGTCTACCACATTTAGTGACATTATTTGGTCATGGTCAGTGACATATGCCTACTCTGGTTGGTCATCGTGCATGGTATCCACACCGTGCCACAAATTATTGAAGGTCCTTGTGCTTGCTAGTTGATACTAGGTGTTCCCAACCCATTGTCTCCCCCTCTGACCATTTGTGACTCCTATTATGAGCTGTTAGCGCTGACCACACAGAGCGGATTTCTTTGGTCAAAGGTAGTACATATGCCTACTTTGGCCGGTCTATGTGCGTGGTAGCCACACCGTGCTTATACTGCTTGAAAGTCGCTGTACTTGCTAGTTGAGAACTGATATTCACAGACCATTGTTTACCCCTCTGACCGTCTGTGACTCGTGTTATGGTTGGTGGATGTTGACCACCCATATTGAAATTCTTTCATCATGGTCGGTGACATATGCCTAGCTTGGTTGTTTGGTGTGCATAGTAGCCACACCGGGCCACTACGTATTGAAATTCATTGTCCTTTCTAGTCAGTACATAGGGTTCCCAAACAATTGTCTCTCCCTCTAACCCTTTGTGACTCGTGTTATGAGTTGGCAATGTTGACCATACATAGTGGACTTCTTCCGTCATAGTCAGTGACATGTGTATCCTTTGGTTGGTCACTGTGCACGCTAGCCACACGGTGCCACTACTTGTTGAAAATATTTCTACTTGCTAGTTGACAACTAGTGTTCCCAACCCATGGTTTCCCCCACTGACCATTTGTGACTCGTGTTATGAGTTTTCAATGTTGACCACACAATGTTAAATCCGTTTGGTCATGGTTTGTGACATATGCCTATTTTGGTTTGTCACTGTACATGGTTAGCACGCCGTGTCATTACGTATCGAAGGTCTTTGTGCTTTCTTGATGACAGCTAGTGTTCCCAAACCATTGTTAGCCCCCTCTGACTATCTGTGACTCGTGTTGTGAGTTGTAAACATTGACCACATTATGTGAGATTCTTTGTTCATGGTCAGTGACATGTGCATAGTTTTGTTGGTCCCTGTGCATTGTAACCACACTGTGCCACTACATATTGATGGTATTTGTATTTGGTAGTCGATAACTAGTAGTAACAAACCATTGTCTTCCACCCTGTCCATTTGTGACTCGTGTTATGAGTTGTCAAAGTTTTCCACACTTAGTGACATTATTTGGTCATGGTCAGTGACATATGCCTACTTTGGTTGGTCATCGTGCATGGTATCCACACCGTGCTACAACCGTTTGAAGCTCCTTGTGCTTGTTATTTGATACTTTGTGTTCCCAACCCATTGCTTCCCCCACTGACCATTTGTGACTCGTATTATGAGTTGTCAACGTTGACCACACACAGCATTTTCTTTGGTCAAAGGCAGTACATATACCTACTTTGGTCATTCATTTTGCATGGTAGCCACACCGTGGTACTACTGACTGAATGTCATTGTACTTGCTATTTGACAACTGATTTTCCCATAGCATTGTTTCCTCCCCTTACCATTTGTGACTCGTGTTATGGTTGGTCGACGTGTCCACCCATATTGAAATTCTCTGGTCATGGTCATTGACATATGCCTAGTGTGGTTGCTTGGTGTGCATATTAGCCACACCGTGCCACTATGTATCGATGTTCTTTGTCCTTTCTAGTCGATACATAGGGTTCCCATACCATTGTCTCTCCCTCCGACCATTTGTGACTCGTGTTATGAGTTGTCAATGTTGACCACACATAGTGGACTTATTCGGTCATAGCCAGTGACATATGCATCCTTTGGTTGGTCACTGTGCACGCTAGCCACACCGTTCCACTACTTGTTGAAAATCCTTCTACATGCTAGGTGATAACTAGTGCTCCCAACCCATGGTTTCCCCCACTGACCATTTGTGACACGTGTTATGAGTTTTCAACGTTGACCACACACTGTGAAATCCGTTTGGTCATGGTTTGTGACATATGCCTACTTTGGTTTGTCACTGTACATGGTTACCACGCCGTGTCATTACGTATCGAAGGTCTTTGTGCTTTCTCGTTGACGGCTAGTGTTCCCAACCCATTGTTAGCCTCCCCTGACTATCCGTGACTCGTGTTGTGAGTTGTAAATGTTGACCACATTAAGTGAAATTCTTTGTTCATGGTCAGTGACATATGCATACGTTGGTTGGTCATTGTGCATTGAAAGCACATTGTGCCACTACATATTGGAGGTATTTGTACTTGCTAGTCGATAACTAGTATTCAAAAACCATTATCTTCCACCCTGATAATTTGTGACTCGTGTTATGAGTTGTCAAAGTCTACCACACTTAATGACATTATTTGGTCATGGTCAGTGACATATGCCTACTTTGGTTGGTGATCGTGCATGGTATCCACACCGTGCCACAATGTATTGAAGCTCCTTGTGCTTGCTATTTGATTCTTTGTGTTCCCAAACAATTGCTTCCCCCTCTGACCATTTGTGACTCGTATTATGAGTTGTCAACGTTGACCACACACAGCGGATTTCATTGGTCAAAGGCAGTACATATGCCTACTTTGGTCGGTCATTGTGCATGGTAGTCACACCGTGCTACTACTGACTGAAGGTCGCTGTACTTGCTAGTTGAGAGCTGATATTCCAATAACATTGTTTCCTCCCCTGACCGTTTGTGACTCGTGTTATGGTTCGTCAACGTTGACCACCCATATTGAAATTATCTGGTCATGGTCATTGACATATGCCTAGTTTGGTTGTTTTGTTTGCATATTAGCCACACCGTGCCACTATGTATCGAAGTTCTTTGTCCTTTCTAGTCGATACATAGGGTTCCCAGACCATTGTCTCCCCCTCTGACCATTTGTCACTCGTGTTATGAGTTGTCAATGTTGACCACACATAGTGGACTTCTTCGGTCATAGCCAGTGACATATGCATCCTTTGGTTGGTCACTATGCACAATAGCCACACCGTGCCACTACTTGTTGAAGATATTTCTACTTGCTAGTTGATAACTAGTGTTCCCAACCCATGGTTTCCCCCACAGACCGTCTGTGACTCGTGTTATGATTTTTCAACATTGACCACACACTGTGAAATCCGTTTGGTCATAGTTAGTGACATATGCCTACTTAAGTTTGTCCCTGTACATGGTTACCACGCCGTGTCACTATGTATCAAATATCTTTGTGCTTTCTAGTTGATAGCTAGTGTTCCCAACCCGTTGTTAGCCCCTCTGAATATCTGTGACTTGTGTTGTGAGTTGTCAACATTGACCACATGAAATGAAATTCTTTGGTCATGGTCAGTGACATATGCATACTTTGGTTGGTAAATGTGCATTGTAGCCACACTGTGCCACAACATATTGAAGGTATTTTGTACTTTCTAGTCAATAACTAGTATTCACAAACCATTATCTTCCACCCTGACCATTAGTGACTCGTGTTATGAGCTGTCAAAGTTCTGACCACTGTGTTTCTGACTACTGTGTTTCTGACCAGTGTGTTTCTGACCAGTGTGTTTCTGACCACCGTGTTTCTGACCACTGTGTTTCTGACCACTGTGTTTCTGACCAGTGTGTTTCTGACCACTGTGTTTCTGACCAGTGTGTTTCTGACCACCGTGTTTCTGACCACTGTGTTTCTGACCACTGTGTTTCTGACCAGTGTGTTTCTGACCACTGTGTTTCTGACCAGTGTGTTTCTGACCACTATGTTCCTGACCACTGTGTTTCTGACCAGTGTGTTTATGAACACTGTGTTTCTGACTTGTGTGTTTCTGACCACTGTGTTTCTGACCACAGTGTTTCTGAGCAGTGTGTTTCTGACCAGTGTGTTTCTGACCAGTTTGTTTCTCACTACTGTGTTTCTGACAACTGTGTTTCTGACCATTGTGTTTATGACAACTGTGTTTTTGACCACTGTGTTTCTAACCAGTGTGTTTCTGACCACTGTGTTTCTGACCACTGTGTTTCTGACCACTGTGTCAGAAACACAGTGGTCACAAACACAGTGGTCAGAAATACAGTGGTCAGAAACACAGTGGTGAGAAACACACTGGTCAGAAACACAGTGGTCAGAAACACACTAATCAGAGGCACACTGGTCAGAAACACAGTGGTCAGAAACACAGGGGGGCCGAAACACAGTGGTCAGAAACACACTGGTCAGAAACACACTGGTCAGAAACACAGTGGTCAGAAACACAGTAGTCAGAAACACAGTGGTCAGAAACACAGTGGTAAGAAACACAGTGGTCAGAAACACAGTGGTCAGAAACACAGTGGTCAGAAACACAGTGGTCAGAAACACAGTGGTCAGAAACACAGTGGTCAGAAACACACTGGTCAGAAACACAGTGGTCAGAAACACAGTTGTCCGAAACACTGTGGTCAGAAACACAGTGGTCAGAAAAACAGTCGTCAGAAATACAGTGGTTAGAAACACAGTGGTCAGGAACACAGTGGTCAGAAAGACAGTGGTCGGAAACACAGTGGTTAGAAACACAGTGGTCAGAAACACAGTGGTAGAAAACACAGTGGTCAGGAACACACTGGTCAGAAGCACAGTGGTAAGAAACACAGTGGTCAGAAACACAGAGGTCAGAAACACAGTGGTCAGAAACACAGTGGTCATAAACACACTGGTCAGAAACACAGTGGTCAGAAACACAGTGGTCAGAACGCAGTGGTCAGAAACACAGTCGTCAGAAACACAGTGGTTAGAAATACAGTGGTCGGAAACACAGTGTTCAGAAACACATTTGTTGGAAACACAGTGGTGAGAAACACAGTGGTCAGAAACATAGTGGTCAGAAACACAGTGGTCAGAATCACAGTGGTCAGAAACACAGTGGTCAGAGACACAGTGGTCAGAAAAACAGTGGTCAGACACACAATGGTCAGAAAAACACTGGTCAGAGGCACACTGGTCATAAACACAGTGGTCTGAAACACAGTGGTCAGAAACACACTGGTCAGAAACACAGTGATAAGAAACACAGTGGTCATAAAGACATTGGTCAGAAACACAGTGGTCATAAACACAGTGGTCAGAAACATAGTGGTCAGAAACACAGTGGTCGGAAACACGGTGGTCAGAAACACAGTGGTCAGAAACACGGTGGTCAGAGACACAGTGGTCAGAAACACAGTGGTCAGAAACACTGTGGTCAGAAACACAGTGGTCAGAAACACAGTGGTCAGAAACACAGTGGTCAGAAACACAGTGGTCAGAAACACACTGGTCAGAAACACAGTGGTCAGAAACACAGTGGTCAGGAACACACTGGTCATAAACACAGTGGTCCGAAACACACTTGTCATAAACACGGTGGTCAGAAACACAGTGGTCAGAAACACAGTGGTCAGAAACACGGTGGTCAGAAACACACTGGTCACAAACACACTGGTCAGAAACGCAGTGGTCAGAAACACAGTGGTCAGAAACACAGTGGTCAGGAACACAGTGGTCAGAAACACACTTGTCAGAAACACACTGGTTAGAAACACACTGGTCAGAAACATACAAGTCAGGAACACTGTGGTTAGAAACGCAGTGGTCAGAAACGCAGTGGTCAGAAACGCAGTGGTCAGAAACGCAGTGGTCAGAAACGCAGTGGTCAGAAACGCAGTGGTCAGAAACGCAGTGGTCAGAAACGCAGTGGTCAGAAACGCAGTGGTCAGAAACGCAGTGGTCAGAAACGCAGTGGTCAGAAACGCAGTGGTCAGAAACGCAGTGGTCAGAAACGCAGTGGTCAGAAACGCAGTGGTCAGAAACGCAGTGGTCAGAAACGCAGTGGTCAGAAACGCAGTGGTCAGAAACGCAGTGGTCAGAAACGCAGTGGTCAGAAACGCAGTGGTCAGAAACGCAGTGGTCAGAAACGCAGTGGTCAGAAACGCAGTGGTCAGAAACGCAGTGGTCAGAAACGCAGTGGTCAGAAACGCAGTGGTCAGAAACGCAGTGGTCAGAAACGCAGTGGTCAGAAACACAGTAGTCAGAAACACACTAGTTAGAGACACAGTCGTCAGAAACACAGTGGTCAGAAACACACTGGTCAGAAAAACAGTGGTCAGAAACACAGTGGTCAGAAACACAGTAGTCAGAAACCCAGTGCTCATTAACACAATGGTCAGAAACAAAGTGGTCAGAAACACAGCGGTCAGAAACACAATGGTCAGAAACACACTGGTCAGAGGCACATGTCAGAAACACAGTGGTCAGAAACACACTGCTCAGAAACACACTGCTCAGAAACACAGTGGTCAGAAACACAGTGGTAAGAAACACAGTGGTCATAAACACACTGGTCAGAAACACGGTGGTCAGAAACACTGTGGCCAGAAACACAGTGGTCAGAAACACACTGGTCAGAAACATGGTGGTCAGAAACACAGTGGTCAGAAACACAATGGTCAGAAACACAGTGGTCAGAATCACAGTGGCCAGAAACACAATGGTCAGAAACGCAGTGGTCAGAAACACAGTGGTCAGAAACACAGTGGTCAGAAACACAGTGGTCAGAAACACTGTTGTCAGAAACACAGTGGTCAGAAACACAGTGGTCATAAACACAGTGGTCAGAAACACAGTGGTCAGAAGCACAGTGGTCAGAAACAAAGTGGTCAGAAACACAGTGGTCAGAAACAAAGTGGTCAGAAACACGCTGGTCAGAAACACATTGGTCAGAAACACAGTGGTCAGAAACACAGTGGTCAGAAATAGACTGGTTAGAAACATATTGGTCAGAAACAGTGGTCAGAAACACATTGGTCAGAAACACAGTGGTCAGAAACACAGTGGTCAGAAACACAGTGGTCAGAAACACACTAGTTAGGGACTTTGTCGTCAGAAACACAGTGGTCAGAAACACAATGGTCAGAAA
>SZWC01019653.1:9943-43366 GCA_023375785.1 Penium margaritaceum
TCACAGTGTCCTCGGGCGAGAGCCCTTCATGCGGCTGTGCGAGTGGTGCGGTACGTGGTGTCCACACCGTACCTCGGACTCTGCTTTCGACGGCAGTGTTCGGTGGTAGTCGACGGCTACACAGACAGTGATTGGGCGTGGAGTCCTGATGGGCGCAGTCGGACAGGCTACGTGTTCCTGCTTGGTGGCACCGCTGTGTCGTGGCGTAGTGGCAAGCAGGGTTGTATCTCACGTAGCTCATCAGAGGCTGAGTATGTTGCTCTAGGGGCTGGGGCTGCTGAGGCGGTATGGCTACAGCGTCTATTTTGTGAGTTGCGTCAGTCTGTGCCTTGCATCGTTCTGCGCTGTGACAACCAGAGTGCTCTTGCCATTGCAGAGAACTCTGGTGTGTTTCATGCACGCACGAAGCACATTGCTGTTGAGCATCACTTTTTGCGTGATCTTGTGGAGCGACAGGTGATCTCCATCATCTCGGTCGGCACGGACATGCAGCGGGCTGACTTCTTGACCAAGGCACTTGCGCGTGGAAAGTTCATGGTGGCCATACGTTCTGTCGGGCTACGCCCCTTGCCTGAGAGTGGCTGAGAGTGGGGTGTGTGAGCATGGACTGTTGAGCATCTTGTTGTGCACCTGTGTCAGTTATGCACGTGTATGGACATGCGTACCATCGGGTCATGGAGGACTGTTGTGGTGTGAGTTGTTTCCGTCCATTTGTACAGCTTATTGTGACCACTCGGCCATGTCCATGCTCGTGCAGATCCCTGATGCGGGCCCAGCTGGCACCGGAGCACTGACAGTTGGTGGATCCAGCCACCAGCAGCTGCCAGACGATTGCCACGACGTTCCGGGTGCTTGCTGGGGTGCTCTGCAGTTTTTCTGCAGGTGCTAGAGTTTTCTCGATGGACTATTTCTCGAGCCCGATTTGCATGTTTTGTATTGTCCGTCCACCAATCGATGCCGGACTTGTGCGTGTGACCAGTCGTAGCGTCCAGCTCAAGATTTTGCATCTCTAGGTTCAGACGGTGTTGCGTTTGGATGCATGTGCGCAGAGTTACGGCCAAAACAGTGGTTTTTGAGCCGGCTTTAGGACAAACTGACACTGCCGCGTGCGTCACCCGCCGTGTGCCGCGGCAGGTATTTATGCTGTGTGCTTGTCACTTGTCATTTCTCTTTGCATTACTAAGCTATTGGAGCTTATGAGACTTTGCGCGTCTCCCTAGCCTGATCCTTGCTGTTTCTTGCACCTGCTTGCTTGCTAGTGCGTCAGCTGACTGGACAGTGACGCCACATCAACAGCAGCAAGGTTAGGAAGCTTCCTAGCAATTTCTCAGTTGTGAGCATTCAATCAATATGATTTAAATCAAAGTTATAGATCTGATGGCTGGCCCATCGACACAAGCATCAAGCTCCACGAATGGAAGCAGCAATGTTTTTTTAAGAAAGAGATCGCCCAGCATGCTTAAGTGTGTTGTTGCTTCTAGACACCATCCGTTAAGTGTAGTTATCAGGAAGCTTCTTAGCACGCCTGCCACTGACTGGGCGTCTGCGCTCACTCAGCTCGTGGCGTCAACACAGGTCGGACGCAAAACGGAAAGGATTTGGCTAGGCGACACAAGTAGAGTGTCAAATGTGCTTTCATAAATAAAACACATGCAAAGAGAGGTGACAATGTTGTGATTTATGACGTTCGTGTACAGTTTACTGTGACCACTCGGTCGTGTCCATACTCGTGAAGATCCCTGAGGCGGGCCCCGGTGACACCGGTACGACGACTGGCGGTGGACTACCGGCCTGGAGCTGGCCGACTACCGTTCCAGAGCCCCAGATGCTGCCGGGATTCTCTGCTGTCCTTTCTATAGCTTGCAGGCGTCTTTCGGCGGACTGGCCATGAGCCCTATTTGCATGTTTTTGCATTGTATGTCCACAGTATAATGATGGATGCATGTATGTGACCAGGCGTAGCGTCCGTTTTTTTATTCTGCACGTCTAGGTTCATATGGCGTGGCATTCTGACATGTGTGCGCAGAGTTACGGCCACAACAGTGGTTTTGGGCCGGTTTCAGGACAGCTCTTGGACTGCTGCGTGCGACACCCGCCGTGCGCCGCGGCAGGTATTTATGCCTTGGACTTGTCATTTGTTATCTCTCTCTGCATATGCTATTGAAGCATTCTGACACTTTGTCTTGTGTCTCCTAGCCAAACCCTTGCCGTTGTGTGCACGTCCTGTGACTGTCCTCACCGTCTGACCAGGCACTGACGCCTAGTCAGCGGCTATGTTGCTAGGAAGCTTCCACCCATTTTCTAATGGTATCAGAGTAGTGAGACAGTTCTCACTGAGCTGCGCAGTAGAGACGCAACAGAGCAGCAGCAGTGAGAGTCACCGCTGCAGCAGATTCCTTGGGGCCTGTCGGAGACAGCCGATTGCCGTCGGCGCCTCCCTCACCTACCACGTGAGATTGCAGCAGCGCTGTTGCCACCGTGCCAGCAGCAGCAGCAGAGGCAGCAGCAGTAGTGCAACAGCAGCAACAGCGGTGCATGGCGGCTGCAGTGAGCGTAGCCGCCATACACAGCCGCATCGGTAGTAGCAGTAGCGGCGGCAGCAGCAACGTAACAGCAGCGGCGGCAGTAGCAGCGCAGCAGCAGCGGCGGCAGTAGAAGCGTAGCAGCAGCGGCGGCAACAGCAGCGCAGCAGCAGCAGCGGCAGCCACGGCGGCAACAGCAGGGCAGTAGCGGCAGCAGCAGCGCAGCAATGGCAGCAACAGCAGCGCACGACGGCGGCAGCGAGTAGCAGCCACAGCGCGCAGCAGCAGCTGCAACAGTAGCAGCAACGCAGCCGCTGCTGCCACCGCTGCATACGCAGCTACACAACTGCTGCTACAGCTGACAGCACAGCTGTAGCAGTAGCTAAGCGGAAGCTGTTGCGCAGCTTCCGCACAACTTCCGCGCAGCCGCCGCAGAGCGGCTGCACGCTCGCGAGGAGTTGTGAAGAAAAAGAAAAAAAAAGAAAAAGAGAGGGGAGGCGAGCTGATGTCAGCAATCTTTTTTGCTGACGTCATCAGGTCGTGCTGACATCAGCAACCACCTGCTGACGTCAGCACCATAGCCAATTTTTTGGCTTGCAAACGTTGCCAGCGTCTCAACTCCTCGAGAAACACTGACGGTTTTGAAATCCGATAAACTTGACCTGTCGCCCCATACTGAGCGGCGACATGAGCCTGTCCGACGAGAAGGGTCCAGGCGACCCCTCCTCCTCTTCGTCTGCTCTACTGAGTCCACACTCGTAGGCCATTGAGGACCTGCGAAGCCATCAGGATGAGATGCGTCGCCTCCACAGAGAGCAGACTGACGCTATCCGCACGCTGACTGAGCTTCTGCGTGCTCAGTCCACGACTCCTTAGCGGGCTTCTGAGGGAGCTGCCGGCGTCGGGGTCTCTACCCAGTAGTTGGTTCAGGCACCTATGACAGGTGCTCCACCTGTCCCACCACCTGCTGATCTCCTTGATGATGAGCCACTCATGCCACGCATTACGGATGATTCCCCGGCTCAAGAGATTCGAGTTCTTCAGGAGCGCCTCCGTCAGATGAAGACAGGCACCCGATCTCCTCCATTTTCCCTGATAAGATCGTCACCTAACTACCCCGGTGACCATCCTCTTCCAAGAGTCATTCCTATCTCTCGTCCTACTCAGCCTGTGGTTGCTCTCCCCACGGAGCGGCAACCCAAGGATTTTTAGGCACCACCTCCACGGTACATCAATGATGATGGCTTTGACTGCTGGGAGATCCTGTTTTAGGTGTGGGCTACTTCTGAGGTAGTGTGGCCTTACTACCACAGCCCGTACCAGCCTACAGACCCAGCACAGGTACTGACAGCAGCCCAGGCCATGCGCGGACTCCTCTACGCCATGCCATGCGAGACCGTCGACGACTTCCGCCCCTTCCTTGGCGAGGCTGGCACAGGCACCGGCGCCGATCCCCGTGGAGGTTGCGATCTGGCCTTATCCCTACTAGCCGTAGAGACACACGCCACTCGTGCATCACACATTCGTGCTTTCCATTCGCTTCGTCAGGGGCCTGCTGAGCCTACAGTGGATTACTGGCGACGCGCCATGCGCATCTACACGCGCTTGGGGACCTCAGGAGGTACACAACTGTGGGCGCTTCGTACGATTATGCTCAGAGTTCGCCTCGAGTACACTGACATCTTCACACGGTACAGCGAAGCTGTCCTCGAGCCCTTCTCAGCCACTCTATAGGTGCTTCCTTGGGCACATCACCTCTTCCTTCAGGTGACCTCAGCCCGCGAGGTAGCTGTAGTCCATGAGGAGACTTCCCTCACTACAACAGCCATTGCATCACCACCATCTTCCCTCCTGCAGTCTCCCTCTTCCTCCTCCATCACTTCCTTATCTTCCTCCTCCTCTTTGACCCCGTCCACACCCACGCAGACACAGGGCATTGCAGCAGCCGCCCAGGGGAAGAAGAAGAATAGGAAGAGTGGATCAGGTCAGCAGCAGTCGTCATTCAGTGGTTGCAGTGGCCGTTCTGTGTACTGCTACAACTGTGGAGGCGCCCATCGCTACACCGAGTGCCAACAGCCGCTTGACTGGGCGCGGATCACTGGTGGGCTTTAGGCTGCTCATGCTCTCCGTTCCATGTCTGGCATGCCACCCGCACCCTCCTCTGGATGCACGGCGGCCACGACTATAGCTGTTCCTGCCTCCTCACTGGCGAGCAGCAGCGATCCGGACCCGCGCGACCGCACCATCGCCAAGCTTTGCCACCTTCTGGCGCTCTGCGTTCAGGGAGGTGCGAGTGTGTTGTCATCGTCGGGTGGTTCACAGACTGCTTGTTTGTCCGTTCTTGTGGCTCGTGACGACGCGTGTGGGGGAGCACAGTCTGCATGTGATGATGATGGGCCTGACTGCACCGAGTGGATTCATGAGTCTCATCTTTGTGTTGTGCGTCGTTCCTCCCCACTGACGGCTTAGCGTCCCTCAGATGCCGAGTTTTCCATTATTCGTTGTACAGTTACGTCCACCAGCTGTGACTCCGGTGGCACTTGGATCATCGATTCTGGTGCCACCTATCACATGACGTGTCGTCGTAGTGATTTTGGTGTTCTCGGTCCTGTCACGTCTGTCCGTTCCGTTCGTACAAGGTCTGGTTAGTCCTTGCCAGTCCATGGTGTTGGGGTTGTATGCTTCGACGGTCTGTCTGGCCCCTTGTACCTTTCCGATGTGTTGTTTGTGCCTGACGTTGAGCTCAGCTTGCTTTTTGTGCGTGCCTGCACCTTCATAGGTCTATCTGTGGAGCATACCGCTGACTTAGCGACTGTAACTGCTGCTGACACCCATAGTGGCGTTTTACGTGCTTCAGTCATAGATGATCTGCATCGCATTGCTCGGCCCTCCTCCCCTTGCTCTTCCTCTTCCTCTTCCTCCGGACATGTCTTTGTCACTGGTGTTCTATCTCTGAAACACCAGCCGTTGCTTCATCGCCGTCTGTGTCACGTTAGCTCCGACACTGTGTCAAAGCTCATTCAGACACAGCCCGCTCTCGGTCTTGACGTGGCTTCTTTCGAGAAGCTACCCAAGACTTACTGTCTTTTTTGCACTCAGGGGAAGATGCACCGGTGCACCTACCCTGACTCTTGTTCCCCAACGCTTCAGCCTCTCGAGCTGATTCACTCCGACCTTCTCGGCCCTCTCCCGATCCAGTCCCTGTCCGAGAGGGGCCGGTATGTTCTGACTCTGACTGACGACTTTACCCGGATGCGGTGGGTCTACAGCCTGTGTCAGAAGAGTGACGTCGCCCTTGCGGTTCGACTCTGGCTAGTGATGGCTGAGCGTCAGTCCCGCCACCCGCTACATACCTTCCGCTCGGATCGCGGCGGCGAGTTCCTTGGCGAGATGGACTCCTTCTTTGCTGAGCACGGGATTTTTCACCAGGTCTCCGCTCCTGCCACCCCCCAGCAGAACGGTGTATCTGAGCGCTGGAATCGCACCATGGAGGATGCGTTTCGTGCCATGCGGTCTGAGTGCGGTCTCCCGGAGTCTTTTGTCTTTGAGGGTTTCACCTACATGACTTGGGTCTGGAACTGCCTCCCGCACGGTCCACTTCCGGACCATATCACACCGTACGAGCTCTGGTTTGGACACCGTGGTGACCTTCGCCTCCCTCGCGTCTGGGGCTCCCTGGCCTTCGTGTGGTACACTGAGGACCAGCAGGGGTCCAAGGTCTCACCTCAGGGCCGCTTGTGTGTCTTCATAGGCATTTCCCCGCGGGCAAAGGCCTGGCGCTTCTGGGACCCTACTCGTCGTCGCGTCATTGAGTCCCGCGACGCGCTGTTTTTTTAGTCTCTCACCTACCAAGACTTGACTTCGATCACAGCGCTCTCCGCCACCCATGTTCCCTCCTGTGAGGGTTCTCGGCAGATGGGGGAGACTTCCACGCCACTGAGCATCCCTCATCAGGCGGATGTGTCCGCTCGAGCCCCCTCCTGGTCTCCGGCCCTTGATGATCCGGCGATCATTGCCGTTGGTCCAGAGATCTCGCCTGTCCAGCCCGTTTCACACCCCACAGGTACCTCTGTTCCCACGACTTCCACGCCTCCTTTTGCACCAGCACCTGCGTCTGCTCGCACCCCTCTTTCTGTATCTGATCCAGCCTCGCCCACTCCCGTTCCTACGTCGGCTGGTACTCCTGCCTCAGTGTCAAGTCCAGTCTTGCCTGCCCCAATTGTCACACCCGGCCCCGTGTTTCCCACACACGCATCTCCTCGCACGGCAGCTCCGGCTGCCTCGTCTCAGCCCTCACTAGTTGCGATCGCATCTGTCCCTGAGCCTGAGGCGCGTCCTTCGACCTCAGGTTACTCCCGTGAGCCCGGTGGCCGTCTTCGACCACTGGATTCCAGAGCTCAGCGAGCGTCCGGCCTCGGACTCAGGCGCTCCTCTCGCAGCATCGCAAGTGGTGACCCCGGCACAAAGGCCCTAGGCCTGAGTATCCACACTAAGCTCACAGAGGTACATCCAGCGTGCCCCGTAGGAAACGACCTCGTCACTCGCAAGTTTCATATCGCCTGTGATGCAGCAGCTGATCTTGTGGTCGTCAGGCTCGGCACTGAGGCGTGTGCACTTGCCACGCAGAGTTCTCCCTCTATGGCGCCCGATCCGGGCACACTAAGGGAGGCTCCCTCGCCATAGGATGCTGACGCTTGGTGTGCTGCCTGTGAGGATGAGCTTCGCGCTATCCGAGAGCACAGAGTCTACGAGCTTGTCGTCCTTCCTCCTGGGAGAAAGGCTATTCAGGTCAAGTGGGTGTTTCGCAAGAAGGTGGAGCCGGATGGCTCACTGGAACGCTACAAGGCCCGCTTGGTCATCAAGGGGTACTCTCTGATGGAGGGAGTCAATTACACTGACACGTTTGCCCCTGTCGCTCGCATGACCTCAGCTCGAGCTCTGTTCGGTGTAGTAGCTCAGCATGATTGGGAACCGCACCAGATGGATGTGAACAATGTGTTCCTCCATGGCTCTCCGGATGAGGAGATTTATGTGGCTCAGCCACCGGGCTTTGAGGATGGTGACAAGGTCTGGCGCTTGCGCAAGTCCTTGTACGGCCTCAAGCAGTCTCCGCGGTGTAGGAACCGGGAGATCACCGGCACTTTGACTCGTGCAGGATATGTACAGAGTGAGGCAGACCCCTCTCTTTTCATCCTACTGACACCCGAGCGGTTCACCGCAATCCTGGTCTACATCGATGACCTTCTAATCACGTCTGTGTCCCTAGAGGCCGTGAAGGAGGCCAAGACTGTCCTGCAGACTGCCTACAGGATGAAGGACCTCGGTCCTGCATCGGTGTTTCTCGGTATGGAGATCGTGCGAGATCGCAGACATCGGACACTGTTGTTGCATCAGGCCCGATATGCACGAGTCGTGGGGGAGCGCTTTAGCAATCTCCTCGGTGCAGTCCCCTCCGCTTCCACACCTCTCACACCTGATGGGCAGGATGCCCTGAAGGTGGATGATCCTACACAGCTAGGGGAGACAGTGGACGTGACCTTGTACCTCTTTCTCATCGGATCTTTGATGTTCCTGGCCACTACCACGCGTCCTCACATTGCTTCGCCGTCAACCTCCTCGCTCAGTTCTCGCAGGCTCCACGTGCAAGAGCCCTTCATGCGGCTGTGCAAGTGGTGCGGTACGTGGTCTCCACGCCGTACCTCAGACTCTGTTTTCGTCAACAGTGCTTGGTGGTCCTTGACGGCTACACTGACAGTGACTGGGCTTGGAGCCCTGATGGGCGTAGCCGTACTGGCTACGTGTTTCTGCTCGGTGGTACCGCTCTGTCTTGGCGAAGCGGGAAGCAGGGTTGCATCGCACGTAGCTGGTCGGAGGCAGAGTACGTTGCTTTCGGCGCAAGGGCTGCTGAGGCAGTATGGCTGCAGCGCTTGTTTCTTGAGCTTGGACAGTCAGTACCCGCCATTGTGCTGCATTGCGACAACCAGAGTGCTCTCGCCATTGCAGAGAACTCTGGTGTCTTTCGTGCTCACACAAAGCACATTGCGGTTGAGCATCACTTCGTTCGTGATCTGGTGGAGCGACGCGTGATCTCCGTCATGTGGGTTGGCACTAACATGTAGCGTGCTGATTTCTTGACGAAGGCACTAGCTCGCGGAAAGTTCCTCATGGCCATTCGTTCTGTTGGGCTTCACCCCATGCCTGAGGGTGGTTGAGTGTGGGATATGCGCCTGTGCCTCATCGGTTTGTGTCACTCACTATTGTGTTTGTACCAGTGCTGCACGAGTATGGACATGCGTTCCATCGGGTCATGGGGGAGTGTTGTGATTTGTGACGTTCGTGTACAGTTTACTATGGCCACTCGGCCGTGTCCATACTCGTGCAGATCCCTGAGGAGGACCCTGGTAACATCGGTGCAACGACTGGCGGCGGACTACCGGCCTGGACCTGGCCGAGTACCGTTCCACAGCCCCAGATGCTGCCGGGACTCTCTGATGTCCTTTCTACAGCTTGCAGGCGTCTTTCGGCGGACTGGCCATGAGCCCTATTTGCATGTTTTTGCATTGTATGTCCACTGTCTGATGATGGATGCATGCATTCGACCAATCGTAGCCTCCTTCTTTTGATTCTGCACGTCTAGGTTCAGACGGCGTAGCATTCTGACATGTGTGCGCAGAGTTACGGCCAAAACAGTGGTTTTGGGCCGGTTTTAGGACAGCTCTTGAACTGCCGCGTGCGACACCCGCCGTGCGCTGCGGCAGGTATTTATGCCTTGGACTTGTCATTTGTTATCTCTCTCTGCATATGCTATTGAAGAATTTTGACACTTTGTCTTGTGTCTCCTAGCCAAACCCTTGCCGTTGTGTGCACGACCTGTGACTGTCGTCTGTCCAGGCACTGACGCCTAGTCAGTGGCTATGTTGCTAGGACGCTTCCACGCATTTTCTCAGACGACTGAAAAGAACCCAACATAAATACCTCCTGTGGCTCACGGCAAGTGACGCACACGCAATGTCAGTTTGTCCAAAAAGTGTGGCACTTGACTGTGCAAGAAAACCACTGTTTTGGCCATAAACCTGCGCACAGGTATCCAAACGCACCACCGTCTGAGCCTAGAGATGCAGAATCTTGAGCCGGACGCTACAACTCGTTACAGGCACAAGTCTGGCATCAATTGGTGGACGGACAATGCAAAACATGCAAATCGGACTCGAGAGCCAGTCCACGGAGAAAACTCTAGTGTCTGTAGAAAATCTGGAAAGGTCCCCGGCAAACACCCGGGATGTCGTGGCAGCTATCTGGCATCTGCTAGTGCATGGAGCCACCACTCGTCAGTGCCCTGGCGCCAGCTGCGTCCGCATCATAGATCATGTCGTCATGCTCTCCAGCAACACTGCTCCGTACCACTAGTACTGGATATACGGATAATCACAGCGCCGTCGCTCGTGACGGGTGGAAGCCACACAAACCCACACTCCCCCTGGCTGACACAGCTGTCACCACAATGACGAATGAGGGGCTACACTCATTGTCTGTCAAAAAGACCAACCACAATAGAAGGTCTCCTCGTGATAATGGTGTAACTCATCAAGTTCCTGGGTCTCGACCGTGCAGCACATAATCCACACACCCACGTGCCAAACATCACACAAGAGGTACAAAGCAACAAAGTCTCCTCATGACCCTCAGAACATGTCTCAAGGGTCCGGGTCTCGACCACACCTCCTTGCATGCATGGAACATACATACCACATAGAGGGAATTGGTCTCCACGTCACACCTGTACAATTCACGAGGTGCACGGGTCTCGACCAGCATAACCTCAAGTGGAACATCGTGCCAGACACAAACTAACCACGCTGCCCTCAGAAGGGTGTCAGGCCAAAGCCCACACACCAACACCGTTATACGTTATAGTCATGTTGGTTCACTCCTTTGCAAAAGTGTGAACGTAGAGACTAGTGAATAGTGGTGGCCCATTAGCAAGTCACTTCTAAGAGACCAGCAGCAACACTCCCCATGGCCCCGAGGCGAACGACGTTACACACAACAGAAGCGAACACGCCATGTACAATGAAACCACACGTAAAAACATGGCAGGGCTGCAAGAGGATGGTCAAGCAGCAAGGTCAGTCAAGTGCAGAGTGGGTGCGGGTCAAACCAAGAGCAAGAACAACAAACCTAAACGTGCACGAGCTGCGTACTTTCATCAAGAAATCAGCTCATTGAGACCGTGTGTCGACCCAAATAATTTCACGGCTGCGACAGCAATGCACTCACGAGCAAGGTGGTGTTTGATGCTTGGTGCGTGTTTGATGGCTTCCAGTTTTTTAATTGATGGCTTTTGTGCTTCAGTTATTGCAATAAAAGGTGATGCAGAAAACAGGCACGCGCAACTGCTACAACAGTGGAGAGAGCCAGGCAATCTCACACGTATGTGGATCGAGAGCAGCATACTCGGCCTCGCTGGAGCTCCTTGCAACACACCCTTGCTTACCAGTCTTCGAGAACACAACAATGCCCCCCACCAAGAAGACGTACCGAGACTGACTACTAGCATCAATATCATGCATCCAATTGCTGTCTGTGTAGCCATGAACAACAAGTGAAGGCTTTATCGCAGAGCCCAACATGCATAGTAGAAAGCGCATCGCGCACAACACGAGGACAACCTCAAGATGATGCGCGCATGGATGCCAAGAGAATCGGTGACATCCACCACTTTCCCCAACTGAGACACGTTTGATATATTCTTAACACTTTCACGAGCAGGGGTCATATGAGTAAGGCAGAGGGAACCGTAGCAAGCAGAGGAGCAAAGTGCTCTCCAAGAATGCAGATGCTTGATGCACATGAAATGTGCAGATAGGACAGTCCCGCTCGAGCTCCATGCCAAAGTAGACTCGGGCAAGACCAATGTCCTTCATCTTGTACACTACTTGCAAAAGGGACTTCGCTCGTTGGAAAACCAAGGGATTTGGAGGAGCGATAAGAAGATCATCAACATAGAAAAGAATACGAACAAGAGGTAAGGATGAAGGACTCAGAAATAATGCACGATCCACAACACTGCAATGGTACCCCCCATTCTCAAGGGTGTTTGTGATCTCTATGTTCCAGTATGGGGGGTGGGCTTCAGACCATACAAGGCCTTGCGAAGTTGTAAGACCTTGTTGGTGCCATCGTTAAAACTAGGCTGTTGAACTATGTATGTTTTCTCATCCAATATGCCATGGAAGAAAGCATTGTTCACATCCATGTGCTCAATCTCTCTATCATGGTACACCACTAAGCGAAAGAGAGTGCGCATATTAGTGTAGCACCCAACAGATGCAAATGTCTTGTCAAATTCAATACTTGAGATAAAAGAGAATCCCTTTAGCAATGAGTAGTACCTTGTAGCAATCGATAGCACAATCAAGCTTTACCTTGAGCCAGAAGACCCAACGTACAGAGATAGCCTTGTGACGAGACGGCAAGTCCACCAACTCGTACATACCATGCTCATGGAGTTCAACTATCTCCTCCTGCATGGATTTTCCCATAGAGAGGCATCTGTAGCTTCATGAGCCTCACAGATAGCTGAAGGCTCAGATCCGTGGGAGAGAGGCCAATGATAGCAAAACAGGTAGCAATATGGCAAGATGCGGAGGTGTCATTGGAACTGCAAAATTCCTTAGAGATGAGGGAGTATCGGAGAGCAGTGCAAGGGTACATGGAAATTATTTGAAACCAGTCAAATGCCGTGGTAGTTATTGAAGATTTGTCCCTCTGCATGCCCAAGTGCGGCGCCGGGAGGCGTCGACGAGTCGCCCAAGAGAGAGGAAATTCCTCGTTGTTGGACCTGGCAACTCAAAGATTGCTCGGATCCTCAAACAGAGAATTTCCCCTCAAATTTGACGAGTCGTTAAATCATGTGGAAGTTGTTTTACCAGAATCGGACTAGTAACGAGGGAGATATGGGCTTCCAAAGTTGGGGTGTGCGCCGCGGCTCTTGGAGCTGGCCGCGGTTCGACTGCCGGTGAATAATTGACCGGAACAAGTAACAAAATGCCATCTGGGGATTTTGTTCCGGAAGGACTGCCAAGGCGTCCGGTGGATGATCCACCGGATTTCAGTAGTGCAGTTTTGTTACTGAGGGACTTAGCCAAAATCCTGGCTCGGAGTCCGAAACTCAAGTTGTTACTCCGGATCCACCGGATTTCAGTAGTACAGGTTGTTACTCCGGGACTTTGACAAAATTCTGACTGCAGGTCCGCAAACAGGTTTCGACCCACATCAATCTCCATCACCAAACACGAAGATTAACTCGTCAAAACAGACCCTAAGGCGCAAGGGGCACCGCCGCTACACGTAGGGACATCTGCGCCTCCGGAATGGTATTTTTCATGGGTCCTTGATGTGTGAAGGCACCTCGGCGGGCGACGTGGTTCGCGCCGCCGATTGAGCGGCTGATTTGGGGTGTTGCGCTTTTGCTGACGTAGCGAGAGCTTCGGTGATCCGAATCCCGCACGGTTTGGTGCATTGGAAAGCTCATGACTAGCCTTACGAATGTTTAAAGAATGTCCATGTTTAAAAACTAATGCAAAACTGTGTTCTTCCCTTTGCAGAAGTGACCATCTCGCAACTATCTTCCACTTCCAGAAACATAGTGTGAGGCGACCAGAAAGCTCACGCTTAGGCTCAGAACCAATCGCACAAAAACAAGCCGTGAGCACGGAATACAAGTCTGGCCATGTTGGAACTGCACCCCGGTTTCTGACAAAGGGTTATGGGCCGACAGCCTTGACCGTTTTACAAATCGCTCACGGCTTTTGCGGCGGGCGGGATCGTCAACGGGAACGACATTACCGTCAAGCTCTGAGGTCCCGGAGTTGAAGACTACGCAAATGGCGCAGAAGGAGACGCAGCCCATCCTGAAGTATGCCGGTGGGTCTGGCTACGGGCTTTGGAGGTGGCACTTTGAGCTGCATCTTGCGCATAAGGGACTGCTGGATGTTATGAAGGGAACAGAAGTCCTCGACGAAGCAACGGCGAAAAAAGTACAGAAGGAGGCCTCTGTAAAGAAAAACACAAGAGGTGCTCATGCTGCTGGTGTCCGGGACTGCCGAGTCGTAGTGGGGCTACTTCCAGGGCCACAAGCTGGTAGCCAAAGCTTGGCAAAAACTCTGTGCCATCCATCAATCCAAGTTGCTAGCAAAACAAATTCGCAATGAAGTGACTTGTGACGGTGAGAATCAAAGGGGGAGTTGATGTCATCACCGCCATGCAGCAGATCGAGTCGCTTGCGTCACAATGCAATGACGTTGGGTGGAAGATCGACACGCAGTTGCAGGTGATGGCCCTCCTCATGGCCCTTTGTGACAGTTGTAGCCCTCTCATTACCGCCTTGGGAGGATGGGCAGAAGACAAGCTCACCTATGGTGCAGTTGCAGAGTACATCGGCAACGAGGCGTAGCGACGGAGCTGCGGGGAGTCCTCATCGTCTTCATCGGCCGTCGTCTCCAAAACACATGGTGGCAGAAGCGAGGGCAAATAAGGTGGCGGACATGGCGGCGGCAAGAAGGGCGCAAAGAAGGGTGCATGCCGTGATTGCAGCAAGGAGGGCCACTGAGCCCGTGAGTGCACCGAGGAGGAAAAGGCCGGCGGCAAGGACGCCAAAGGCAAGAAGGCGCTCCTCAACGGCACTCAAAACCACTACCTCAAGAAGGCCAACTGGCGATGCCTTGACTCTGGAGCGGAGGAGCATACCCAGGTCGAGAAGGTGGGGTTCATCAACTTCACCAAGTCTAGAAAATCCATCGTGGTCACAAACAACAAGGTCGAGCCGGCGGCAGGCCAAGGAGACGTGGACGTGGAGGTGGTGGTTGGTGGGAAGCGGGTGCAGCGCATCATCAAGGACGTGCAACACGTACCTGGCTGCTTGGCTGACATTCTAAGAATCATCCACCTCACTGACAAGTGGTACGAGGTGCTCTTAAGGAGAAGAGGGACAACTGTGCCGAAGGACGGTGGTGGCGAGCCCGTTCTGGAGGCTAAGCGCGAGGGAGGCTTCTGCATTGTGGAGACCAAGGTGATCCCCGCGGCAACAATTTCAACAGACTTGTACGAGCGCATCGTCAACGTGGCCAAAGGAGGGGGAGCTAATATGGAGCTCTAGCACTGACGACTAGGGCATTCCTCCTCACTCAATGTCATGAAGGAGATGGCGCAGCGCGATCTAGTACGCGACCTCGTCATCGACAGTGCTGAAGAGGCAACAGATGCACCAAGGCGCAACAGGTGCGAGCCTTGCATTTGGGCAAGGCGTGGTGCAAACCGTTCAACGATAATGTGAATCGCACCTCGAACCTGGTAGAGGTCATGCACAGCGAGGTGTGCGGACCATTCAAGAAGGCGTCAAAGAGTTGTGCGGGTTACTTTGTCACCTTCCTTGATGACTACAGCAGAAAGCTATATGTGTACTTCATGAAGCGGAAGGTCGAGATCTTGGACCGGCTGAAGGAATATGTCGTCGCGGTGGAGAGACAGACTGACCGTAAGGTTAGAGCAGTACACAACGACAACGGTGGAGAGTATGTGGACTGTAGCGGGTGGATGAAGCAGCAGGGCATAAACTGGGAACAAACTATGCCTTCTTCACCTCAGTCAAATGGCGTGGCGTAGCGGAAGAACCAGACGCTGTTGAACATGGTACTGACCATGTTGGTGGATGCACAATTGTCGTGAAGCTTCTGGGCGGAAGCTTTGCGTACGGCGAGCTACACCATCAACCTCACTCCTACAGCGGTGCTGAAGGGAAAGAGCAGCTGGAAGACGTAGCTAGAGGCTTGGAGACGGTGCAAACCAAGTGTGGCACACCTGAAAGTGTTTGGATGTAAGGCGCATGCAATGGTGCAGGCTCCATAGAGGCGCCACTGCAAGTTGGAGCCACGGGCAAAGTCATATCTCTTCCTTGGCTATAAGAGCACGCATAAGGCGTACAGGTTTTACGACACGCACAAAGAGGAGGTAATCCGTAGCCAAGACATGGAGTTTGATGAGCAACAGAGCTACATCAGCAGGAACGACATGGGCGTGGTGGACTCTCCAAAGATGGGGGAGTGGTTCCAACTCCTTGACTACAAGAAGGAACTGGCGGACGCCAAAGTTGAGGATGCGGCATCAGAGCGCAAAGGTGTACCAGCAGTGGCAGCCAACACAAAGGACTCCGATGATGATCAAGCTGATGAGGAGATCCACCGGAAGGATTCGGCGGATGGAGCACCGAGGGTGCCAGGGCGCGCACTCCCGAGAGAGTGTGCATCGGGCATCGGTGGAAAATCCACAGGACGCACCAGTTGTTGGGGAGCCGTCTGGTCGATGATTCACCAGAGCGTGATGAGTTGAAGGGATCGCAATAGAGTGACGATGCACCAAAACTACTGCCCCATAGCAGGAGGTAACGAAATGTGGGAAAGCACTTCGACGCAAGCACCAGTCAATGGATCGGCATGACGCGGTACATACTGGCTACATCAACAGAGCCGACTACTGTGCAAGAGGTGCTTGCATGACCCAAAGGGGATCAATGGGATGCAACCATCAAATCAGCGCTAGCGTCCATCACGGAAAATGACACGTGGGGGTTGATTGACAGGTCGAAAGATGCCCAAGTCGTTGGCTCAAAGTGGGTCTTTAAGACCAAGTTCACAAAGGAAGGTGTGACAACTACAAGGTGCGACTGGTGGCGAAAGGATACGCACAGTGTAAAGGCGAGAACTACAATGAGGCGTTCGTTCCTTTTGCCAAGTTCACAAGCATCCGGAAGATCCTTGTAGTGGCGGACGCGAAGGACATGGCGGTCCACCAAATGGACGTTAAGAAGACCTTCCTCAACGGCTTCATAGACAAAGAGATCTACATGGAGGTGCAAGAGGGGGTAGAGTCGTCGGAGGGAAAGGTGTGTAAGCTGCGGAAGTCCTTCTACGGGCTAAAATAATCGCCCAGATGCTTGTACCAATAGATGGACAGCTTCATGGCACAACTCGTGTTCAAGCGCTGTGAGGCGGATCAAAGCGTGTATGTATGGAGCGACAAACACCTCCATCAGATCGTTGCACTCTACGTGGACAATCTGATTTTGTGCTCCACGGATATGCCGAGCATGCAGCGGCTGAAAGAGCAGCTGAGCACCAGATTCTAGATGTCGGACATGGGGGAGCTAGAGTACTGCATCGGGTTGAGCATCACGCCAAATCGGAGGACGGGCACGCTTTAGCTGGGGCAGGCTAAATACGTGGCCGAGATGCTGAAGCGGTACGGCATGGAAGACTGCAAACCAGTTGTCAGTCCGGTCTCCACAACTTGTGAACTAAGTGCGGCAATGGCGCCGCAAACAAACAAAGAGTGGGAGGATATGGCAGGGGTGCCTTACCAATTGGCTGTGGGCAACCTCATGTATGCCATGGTGGCAACTCGACCAGACCTGGCCTACGCGGTGGGCCAAGTGAGCAGGTACGTGGCCAATCCAGGGCCACTACATTCGCAAGCGGTCAAGCACATCCTCCGCTACCCGTAGGCGACGCGGAATGCGCGCTTGAGTTTTGACGGCAAGGGGCGGACGGACCCTTTGCGTCTTGCTTGCAATACGGATGCAGACTACACTGGCGATGTGGACAAGCGAAAGTCCACACCCGGCTACATGTTCTTCCTCGCTGGTGTAGCGGTCTCGTGGTGCAGCAGGAAGCAAGACTGTGTCTCCACCTCCACAGTGGAAGCAGAGTATATCACGCCGGCCAAGGCGGTCAAGGAGGCAGTGTGGCTCTGCAGGTTGCTCAGGAAGGTGGGCGTGCCATAGCAGGAGCCTACTGTGGTGCATGTGGAAAACACTGGCTCAATCTCGCTGACCAACAACCTGACGAAGCACAGGAGGACAAAGCACATTGACGTGCGTTATCACTATGCACGGGACATGGTTGAAAAGGGGCAAGTGGTGTTGCAGCACTACAGCACGCACAACATTCTTGCGGATTGCTTGACCAAAGCGCCACCCATGGACTGGCACGCATTGAGCACGGCCGGGCTTGGGATGACAAGCTATGATGGGCTGGAGGGCGCAGTGGATGAGTGAGAGCAAGCAGGAGCAGCGGACAAGGCAAGTGGAAGGGGATAATTTTGAACATTTCCTCCTCTGCATGCCCAAGTGCGGCGCTGGGAGGCGACGACAATCCACCAGAGAGAGGAGATTCCCCATCATTGGATCATGAAAGTTGACAAGTTGTTGAATCCAGTGGAAGTTGTTTCAACGGAATCAGACGAGTAACGAGGGAGATATTGACTTCCAAAGTTGGGGTGTGTGCGGCGGCTCTGGGAGCTGGCTGCGGTTCGACTGCCAGTGAATAATTGACCGGGACGAGTACCAAAATGCGCCTCCGGAATGGCGATTTTGATGGGTCCTTGATGTGTGAAGGCGCCTCGACAAGCGACGTGGTTTGCGCCTCCGACTGAGCGGTTGATTTAAGGTGTTGCGCTTCGGCTGAAGTAGCGGGAGCTACGATGAACCGAATTGCGCACGTTTTGGTGCATTGGAGAGCTCATGACTAGCCCTACAAATGCTTAGATCATGTCCATGTTCAAAAACTAATGCAAAATCACATTCTTCCCTTCACAAAATGGACTTTATCGCAACTGTCTTCCACTTCCAGAAACATATCGTGAGGCGACCAGAAAGCTCACGCTTAGACTCAGAACCACCCGCACAAAAACAAGCCGTGAGCACAGAAGACCAGTCAGGCCACGTTGGAATTGTATCCCATTTTCTGACAGTAGTAGGCCCAGGACACGCGGCCTGGGATCCGTAGATATAACTCTATTGTGAGAAGGGAGGGCTCAAAGCCGACCTCCACGACTGTACTACTTGGACAGACGACACAAAGTGGTCACTGGATTCGGGACACATAGGCCGAGCGACAAAGCAGAATCATGGAGCTAGGGAACTACTTGTGAACAAGAGATGCTAGCTACTAGAGGTTAAGAGGTAGCAAAGGCCAGAGGGCGTAGAGACATGGAACACCAATAAGAAAGAGAGAGATGCGGCAAAAGAGTGTTCAATTGAAGATGGTGATACATTCGACAACAACATGGAAACTAAAGCAGACGATGACATGGTAGAGATGCCTTTGCCCCTATCAAAGGAGGAGAGATGAATGACCACTAGAGAGACCTCATGTCGCAAACAAGAGAGTGGAGGAAGGCTGCAACTTATGACACAAGATCAAGGTTACGATTAAAGACAGACTCAAAGGTTAGAGCGTCATGGGAAAATGACGCAGTAATGATCAGGATCCTCAAACCGCCATGCATTACATTGAGGGATGCCACAAGAAAGACACGGAGTTTACCCAGATTGGACAACTTACCATCCCGGAGGTCCTGAGGGACCCTGACAGCCGGGATACAACCCTTGATACAAGCAAGGAAAAAATTGGCACGACGACCAGTCCAACGCTTGGAAGGGGAGAAATCACGTAAGAGAGGACCGTGAGAACTGCGGTTTCATGTCTAGGTCATGTACGGCATGGCCTTGAAAGTGAAGAGAGTAGAGACTACACTCAGGAAGCACGGAATGGATGCTATTGGCAAGGGTACGATTCCAGTATTCAGAGAAATTCTTTCATTGGGATGTGTAAGGAACGGAAAAATCTACACACACGCCATGAGAGGTGAGAGAACAAGAGGTAGGATTGAGGAACTCACCACCGTAGTCAGACTGAAAGACATGAAGGTGACGTTAGCAGGTGCATTCAACTTAAAGAAGCCACCTATCAATCATATCAGTCATGCCACTCTTTTGGTGCAATGAAAAGACCTAGCAAAAATGAGAGAAATCATAGGTGAGGTAAAGCACATAGTGGCCAAGGCCACCAAGAAAATCATAAGGGAGAGGCCCATTGACATGAACATGCACAAGTTCAAGGGGGTGTGGTGTGAGATGATTAGAGGTAGAGAAGGGCGACCGATGCATCTTGCCTAAGGCATAATCAAGGCAGCCGACAGTGTATGGTGTGATGATGCCTGGTAACTTCCTAGCTCTATCGTTGTTGACATAGCAACACATTCCAGTCAACTGATGCATAGGCATGCACGGCAGGTGCAAGAACAACGAGGGTTTATCTTGACGTGATGCGCATAGTCTCATAAGCTTTGTTTTCATTTGATGTGCAGAAAGAAATAGAAACTTACGAGTACACAAGATAAACAGATGTTGTGGTGTACGGTCGGTGATGCACACGGTAGGGTTTTCTTGACGGATTACGTGGTCCAAAACAAATATTCTGGCCGTATTCAGTGCACAGACATCCAAATGACAAACCTTCTAAACCAATGGATGCACATTTTTAAGCCGGACGTAAAAATTGACACGACCGCATCCGGCAATGACCTGTAAATACACAATGTAAGAACGTGCAAATGAGGCACAATCCACCTGGAAAACTCCAAACACTAAAAAAAAGGGCATAGTGCCTCAACATGTCTCCAAGCCACCATGGTAGCTTTCGTAAAGTGGATGGGTGGATCACTACCCAGCAATGCTCCGACACTAAGGATGCACATCAAGGATTTTCACGTGCATGGGCACGATCCAGTGCTCACAATCAATTGCATGCTGAGACAAGAACGTCTTACATCACATCAATCCCCAATTACCCGATGGTACACATGTCCATACACGTGTAGAATTGACATGTATGTGCAACAAGATGCCTAATGCTCGATGCGCACACACCCTATTCTCAGCCGCCCTTAGGCAAAAGACACAGCCTGGAAAAATGAATGGCCTCCATGAATTCTTTATGCGGGAGAACCTTGGTCAGGAAGTCAGCCTGCAACAAAAATGCCAACCTAGATGCACACCTATCCCTCCACCAAATCATGCACATAATAGTTTTCTATAGGAATGTGCTTAGTTCATGCATGAAACACACCAATGTTCTCTTCTATCACAAGAACACTCTGGTTGTCACATTGAATAATGATGGAAGGAATAGACTAAAGCAGCTCATGAATTAAGTGCTTCAGCCACATTGCCTTAGCAGTTCCAAACCCTATACTCTCCTTGTGACAAGCTATGCGCAATGTAACCCTGCTTGCCATTTTGCAACAAAAAAATAGTGCAACCCAACAGGAACACATAGCCTATGCGTCTATGTCCATCACAGCTCCAGGCATAGTCATTGTCCATGTAGTCATCGACTACCATGGAGCATTATTGGTGAAAGCACACTCTGAGGCACAACGTAGAGATCCCATACCAAACAACTTGCACAGTCAAATAAAGGGCTCTAGCCTGAGGACATTATGAGAACTGTGTAAGAAGATTGACCATGAAAACAATGTCGGGCCAATTGGTCGTGGCCAAGTAAATCAAAGAGCCACAACAGAAGAACCACAAGTTCACATCCACTGTCTCCCTAAAATGCGCTGCATCATCCACCTTCGGATTATCCTGCTCATCTGGTATGATAGGTGTGGAGGATGTGGGAACTGCATCAATGAGGTCAACGCGTCTCTCCCACACAACGTGGACACAACATACTTAGTACAGCATGAGTTTCTACCATTGGCAGGCACACACGAACTCCAAACAGAGAAATAATAGTACAAGACCAAGGTCTTTCTTCTCATAGGTAGCCTTGAGGACCGCATAGGCCTCCTTCATGGCTTCAATTTATAGAATAGGATGAAGTCTGCATCAATCTCCTTGTAGGTTGAACAAGTTGGTGTGCCAATGATCTCCTAGTTCTTGCATTTGGATGACTTCTTCTGGCCGTACAAGGCCTTGCATAAGCGCCAGGCATTGTTACCGACATTGAAGCCATGTGGATGGACCATGTACATCTCTTCTTGTAGAGTTCCATCGAGTAAAATGTTATTCACATCCGCATGGTGTAGCTCCCAGTCGTGTTGAGCAATGACACTTAACACAGCATGAGATGTGTTCAGACGATGGATGCAAAGGTGTCGGTGAAATCAACACTTTTAACTTATGAGAAACCCTTGGCCGTCAAGCAAGCCTTGTGGTGATCTAGCGAGCCGTCAGACTTCACCTTCTTGCAAAAGACCCACTTGGGACGTACGACCTTCCGCCCGAGCGAAAGGTGAATAGACTTGTAGACACCATGCTCTTGGATGGCTTTGAGCTCATCCTCAAAGGCAGCATGCCACAATGTTTTTACCTGTGCCAAGAGTGCCTCCTTCGACGCGCCTGGATCTGGCACCATAGAGGGGGAGCTCTAGGTGGCCAGGACACATGTGTCCACTATGGATCTGTTCGTAAAAAGGTTGGCTATGATATTGGAAGCGACCGAGAACTCTAGAGAGATCAACATGTGGCCAATCGGGCACGTTATGTGCACCTCAGTGTAGTTATCCTTGAGAATAAGGCCAAGGGCCATTGTGCCAAGTTCACAAATTTCAATGAGTCTGGGCTGTTGACCACCATAGGCAAGTGATTAAAGATAATCACCGGGCCAGAGGAGCTGACCTCGAGTTGTGGAGGATGGAACAGGGATGCAACTTGAGGAGCTACAAACTCGCAAGCAAACAGGGAGGGTGTAAATGTAGGAGACACATGGGCGGGCACAAGGGAGGCCGCATGAACGGATGCGGGTGAGGTAAGGGAGGCAACGACTGACACAAGCAAATGCCAAGGTGTGCTACTCGAGAATGGCATAGGAATAGTGTCTGGTGTACTAGTAGGGAGTGACGCAAGCACAAGGCCAGGTGTACATGTGGAGACTAATGCAGGCACAGGGCTAGGTGTGCCAATGGGGACTGACATATGAAAAGGACGAGGTATCCTATTGAGGAAAGACAAGGCCAATAGACTCATGGCTATAATGGTTGAGTCGTCATCAGTCAGAGAACAAACCATAGGTGAGGAGGCCCATCCACAAGCCTAGACTCATCACTTACCTTAGGATCCACACAAGTGGGAAAGTGGTCCGTGGCCACCCAAAAAATGTTGGACAGGTCTCAATGAATGAGAGCCTAAAGTAGGAGGGCATCTCAAGACTCAGGGTACTATTGTGGAGATCAGGGTCCCTAAACTGCTAGGCCTTTGACTGTTGAGAAATTCCAAGAAAGGCATGCTACACTTCACCACTTTTGGATGCTCTGCAGAGGACATATAAAAATGTGAATCATCAAGCCAACCAATGCTATGAAGTCCATCCTCATCACACTCCAATGAAGCTCCTCTATTAGCATCATCGTGGGAAACAAATACGACAGTACAAGCTAACTGCTCCAAGACCTTTTAGATTTGGTGATTGAGTGTAGC
The DNA here is from genome assembly GCA_023375785.1 of Penium margaritaceum. NCBI lineage: Eukaryota > Viridiplantae > Streptophyta > Zygnematophyceae > Desmidiales > Peniaceae > Penium > Penium margaritaceum. The sequence goes on from SZWC01019653.1 coordinate 32,786, forward strand.
GTGCAACCGACGCCACGTGGATTGAGCAGGTGTCCCTGGCCTGTGGGCCGTTGGACGGGATGGCTAAAGGGTCGGAGATCCTCAAGCACCACGGTTTTGGCCTAGTTGGCCAAGGATTCCGTCCAATCGCCTACATTGGTAATAGAGTGCCGGGGTTCGAGTCCAAGGTGCGGATGCCGAGGGCGGCTCACTCCTAGGCAGAGGTAGTGTAGTACGTGGCTGACAACACATGGATCGAGAGGGTATCCCTGGCCCGTGGGCGCTTGGACGGGATGGCTTCACGGTCGGAGACTCTCAAGCATGGTGGTTTTGGTCTTGTTGGCCAAGGATTCCGTCCAATCCGCTACATTGAGCATTTGGGAGTTTTTAACTTTTGATTTTTGTAGAGTGAGTAGTTTATTACTGTTTTCTTGGACTTCATTAAAGGGCATTACGTGGCACCTTATATTCGGCGACCTGTCTCGATCAGTTTTTTTATTCGGCAAGCAGGCAAGTTGTGGAAATAAAGATGTTATTTCTGTTATAACCACACATGATATCTGTCAGGGTGCCTAACAAATAGTGTGTGGCAGGTACACGTGGTCTGTTTGAACCACGTGTACCTGACACGCATCCGTGTTAAGTCGTTTGACAGATTCTTATCACCGCATGCCAAGAGCTTGCGGTACTCCAGTGATTTTCCACATATAGGCCGTCGTTTACAACAGACGCGACCGGGAGAGGGCCCATGAGGTCCGAGTGGATGAGCTCCAGCGGGTGCGTGGCCCAAGAAGAGGACACAGGGTAGGAGGCTCGGTGCATCTTGCCTTGGACGCAATCGATGCACTTGATATGGCAAGGCCACTTGAAGATGGAGGAATCAAGTCTGAGCGCGAGCTGAGTGTAGAGCATGCTATCAACGGCATCAGAGTGTACGTGGCAAATGCGGCGGTGGATGAGATGCACGTGATGGGGGAATAGAGCACTAGTGACAAACACATGTGCAGTGGTGGTCAAGGGAGGGGACACGGATGAAGAAAGTCAAGTGACGAGCCGGAGGTCGTCACGGCAAACAGCACGGAACATGACCTCACCGGACGGTCGAAGGGAGACAGTGCCAATGCCAAAGGAGTGATGAACGTCCATGCTCATGAGATCGAGAGCCATGAAAGACAGAAGGTTGTGTTCCAAACCAGGCACATACAACACATCGGTCACGAAGACGTCACACGACGGACCAGAAAATCAAACGACGCCAACACCACGGACCGGCATGATCTGCCTGGATCCCGTCTGTACACTATGAACATTCCCAACGGGACCAAGCATGCTAAACGCATGGCGACAGAAATGTCTTGTGATTCGTTATACTGGATCTAGGTGCCATCGGGGTCACGGACCGAGACCGTGATATTACACTCATCGACAAAACAGGGCGCGAGAAGGGAGATGGAGGTTGCAAGATGAGCAGACATGACAAATGCAAAGCCATCATGCCAATCAGTCAACCATGCGACATCATCCAAAGCCAGCTATGAAGGACAACAAATAGCTTCCCCGAGGTTCCCTCAGAGGTCGGTCTCTGTCTGGCAGTGGAAGAAATCTGGGCTAGCAGTCACACAACTTACACATCCCTGGAGAGGAGGCATGATGCTGAGTTGCGTGGAAATGAAACTCTGTAGCTGGCGGATCTGAGCGCTGTCGTCAACGGGCACCATGGACTCTGGGGTCACAGCTTCTGACGGGGGATGCTAGCTCCACTGTGACAGAGGCTATGGATAGTAGACCTACTGCGACGGAGCGTAGTGATATTACTACTACGTTCGTGGTGCATATGAATGTGGCTGAGGCGGGACATACAGCTGCTGTTGGTGCCAATGGATAAGGGACAGTGGAAGCTGCGGTCGAGGCTAAGGAGCCGGCTGCAAGGTGGAAAGGGTAGTGGCCATAGTGCTGCTAAGGGAGAAGGGATCAGCGATGGCAGCTGTGCTGGCAAGGTGGCGCTCACGCTGATGGCGCATGGCGGCGACAATGCGGGTCTCGTCAGTAGGGATGGGACATGTGTATAATCCATGCCCCGTCTGGTCGCAATTATGGCACGTCAAGGTAGTGCCACCGGAAGAAGACTGCGACCCCTTTCCCTTGCCCTTCCCGCCGTTCTTTCCCTGGCACTTGGTGCTGCCAAAGAAGGAAATGCGAGGGGAAGGGGTGGAGGAGCCACCGGAGGTGGCAGCTATGACTGTGGAAGAGTCACTAGGCTGAAGTTGTATGTCCCTGTGCAGTTCTACGAGGCCGAGGAAGAGGTCGTACGCCCAAGTCATATGAGTGCCGTGGGCCGCCAGCGCCTCAAGGATGGGTAGGCCGGAGGGGACGAAAACTTCTGCAAACTCATGAGTGGGACCATTCTTGATGGTGAGGAGGGTAACAACCGGGTCAATCTTTTTGTCTGCAAAAAAGTTGACCTCCAGTCAAGAAATTTGACTAAGTGCTCAGCATTTTAAAATCAAGGTTGTCCAAATCAAGAAAAAATTGGACCACATGTGTGCTTGACTGTGCTAAATGCAGTGGTTCAAGTCTTGGTTTGAAAAACTGAAGATAAGTGCCAAAACAACCTAATTCCGTGCTCAGCTTGAAATGTTACACAAATGCATGACTGCGACGCGGGACGATTAATGCTCGAGGCTACAGACCACCAAATGAGCCAAGCATGGTGGCTATGGAAAGCTTGTGACCTACGCTTTCGAATGAGCCTATGCATGTAATAGTTGACATCCGCTTGAGTCCAGGTTGGTGGCCAACGTGATTTGCATCTGAGTCTCCTCCTTGCCCGTGCGGCTTCGAGGAAGGTAATAGGACGGGGTGGTAGCGACAAACAATGCTCCTGCCTCCTTCCTCTTTATCTTAAGTGTTTTCTGTTGCTGTTATTGCTGCTTCTTGCTATTGTAGTTGTGTTTGACATTGTTGCTATTGTTGTTGTGTCTCTGCTGATGCTGTCGCTATCGCTGCATTTGTTGTTGTTGATGTTGCTGCTACTGCTGCGGGACACTCACACTGTTGGTTGACGTCGCCACGTGCGTTGTCGCCAGCAAGTTCCAAGACGTCGATGCGCTGGCCGCTCACCTCCTTGTGCCAAACGTGGGGGTGAGAGCTGCTAGAAAAAAATCCGACAGCATTTTTCCTCGCCTAGTGGCCGTGGGAAGATTTTTTACGCCGCCACAAGGCAAGTAGCTGCTGCCGGAAAAAAAATCTGGCAGCATTTCTCCTGCATTGGCGTGTATGGGAGGCCTGCCGGCATAGTCAAGAACCTCAGGACCACTACCGTTGCTGTTGCGTCTGCTACGCTTCTGCTATGATACCAAAAGGGAACTAGACAGTGTGCGGGTTGGGACAATGGCATTGTTGATGCAATGTGCGGAAACTCATGCTCATTGCTTAGTCGGCTCCCTTAGTCTGCTGTACTATAGTTTATGTCCGAGAGCTCAAGTTTGTTACTCGGAAGTGTGCGCGCAAGAGTTAGTACCTGAAAGTAGCTAGAATGAAGTAACGACTGATTAGCAATGTTGTACTATAGTCTATGTCTGAGAGCTCAAGTTTGTTACTCAAGATTGTGAGCGCGAGAGTTGGTACCTGAAAGTAGCTGGATTGAAGCAATGACTGATTAGCAATGAAGAATAAGCAACCAGGTGAGACCCCTCCTAGTTCTAGCCTCACCTCAGCTCTGTGAGGCTCGTTACCCAGAAAATAAACCAATCAGAAAATTCCTAGCATTATCTTGTCCGGCAAAATTCCCTGGGTGAGCCTTTCCAGACACCAGACTACCCAAAACCCAAGCGTTCACCGTTTGTCCTAAAATTCGACCGTACCAAAAGAACCACACAACAAACGCAACCATGCAGTCAAAATTAGCATGAAACATAGCTACGGTGAGTTACGGGTGCCCGAACTCGGGTGCCGACTGCACCGCTCCTTGGAGATATCTACAACTACAAGTGATGTGACAGCTAAGAGTTGCTACCGATGGAGCTGGTCGTGTAATGGTGTAGTGTCAGAAGCACAAGGATGAGAAGAACCACACACTAGGCTTCACCGCGACACGTCCACTGCACCAAAAAATGCCCTGTTAGCATTAACTTCCATGTAGCCAGTCGTTTGCACAAGCATGTACACGAGCCCAGGGGTCACAGTAGGAGTAAGTGAGGCAGTGCACGGACAAAACAGCAATAGCACCTGTGAAGCCATAACGGTGGACTCCCAGGCACAAGAAGTAGCTGACTTTCCATGTCGTGTCGCTGCTCAGTCACCACTCCAAAAACGCCTACTTAGTTCGTACCACACGCCTCCATGGAAAAGTGTTGAGCTGCATGCTCAACATCTCTTGTCATGCAATGCGCCTCCAACCTATGAAGGTCAGGGAGGTGCCGACTTAGTGAATCCTCAGCAATGACCTTCATGTGCCTTGTTGTGAGCAGAATAGGCACAATTAGATAAGCAAGCAATGCTACCAATCTGGCACCAGAGACACCTATAACTAATGTTAAAACTCTCGCTTCTGTTATTGCTAACGCTATAGCTGTTGGGAGAACATCCACTATTACAGTCCCTACAATGTCCTCTGTCATGTCTGACTCTGGTACGGTAACCAACGAGGGTCCCTCTACCACTGCCCTTGTGTCCGTGTTCCGCGTTGTAAGCTTGACCACCCCAACAGCAAGTGTAGAATCGACCCCTGCTGGTACTACGTCAGCGATAAGGAAACCTCCAAGTAACGGAGCTTCTGCACCCCATGGAGCTGTAGATGATGCAACTGGCAGCGCCATCTCCATAGGGAGACTTAGTACAACATGGTGTGCAATGTACAACTTCGGTGTTGTAAGAAATGAGGCTCCCCTTGCCCCTGTCTCTGCGTCTGTGTCCTGCGTCGTTAACTCGGCCACTCCCACAGCAGGTGCAGCATCGACTCCTACTGTTACCACTCCACCGACGAGGACACCTCTGGCTGATGGAGAATGTGTATGATGTGGAGCTGTTGATGCTATATTCGGCGGAGTCACCTCCTCTACGATACTCTGTGCACCATGGTTTACAATGTCTAATAGTGGTGTAGTAGTAGTCGGTGCTCCTCGTACTGCCTCTATCCGTGTCGTCAGACTCGTCAGGTATGGCATGCATGCCTCATGTCTCTTGTCGTGGGGACGTCCACTACGATAGGTGGTGTCGCATGAGAGAGCTGTGGAACTGTTGATGGATCAGCTGCCTCAACCACATCTACTAGTACCCCCCCCCACCCCCCCCCCCCCCCCCCCCCCCCCCCTGCATCCTATATAGTGTTTGAATTTAGCGCAATGGCCAATGATGCTGTCGGTTGGGTTTGAACAGGAGTCGTGCATCCATGCATGGTCGTAGTCGATGGGCACATGGAGGGAGGCCATGAAGAGATTGCCGATGTAGACTCGGATGACTCAAAGGTGAGAGATGGGGAATTGAGGAACAATTATTACCCCTAAATGAGCCTTTACATCCCATTTGACCCTTTTGAACCCCTTTGTTCCATGTTTGCTTATACACTATGCATTGAATGGACTTTGCAAAAGATGATACAAAATTCATGAGAAAAAAAGGGCTTAATGAATAGACATATATCCTTAAATTCATTTTATTACCTTTTTTGCGTCACTAAGCAGTAGAATTCCGCCAAAGATATCCTACCCTAGATTTAGCTTTGCACGTGATGAAAATACAACTTGAACTGACATTCTAACTCAAATTTTGTTTATTTATCTCAGAAAGTTCAGCAGAGGTTTTCAGGGATTGGATTCTCTAGCGGCTTGACTTCTAAGATAGACCCCCCCACCCNNNACCCCCCCCCCCCCCCCCCCCCCCCTCGCCCGCCCCCCCTCTTCCCCCACAAACCTCAGTTTCTCATGACCCAGACCCGAAAAAGACCTTTCCTGTTCCTTTTCAAATTCTTTCTTCGCGTGTGTTTCGAGAGGGCCCATAGCTGTATGATGTTCAGCCAATCAATCCAAGCGCGCGTACGTGCTTGGATTGCCGTACACGCCTTCGCCTGTTTAGTGCTGTTGACATCACGCCCTTGTCGAGGGGTTGGATGGTAAGTGTGCCTCGTCCTCCAGCGGATAAACACATGCTGGACGTTTTGAAGAGGGTGAAATAGCTTGATAACCCTTACCGCGCTCACTATTCAACTGTTGTACCCATGAGTAGAAAATGAGACATGGCCTACCCGGAAGACTAAAAACTAAGCATGGCATATCCATGAATAATGTATCTCCTCCAGGCGCACCCAGAAGTTTAAAATTAGGAAATTCATACGTGCATATTGTTCATTTTTGAAAAATATGGGTGTTTCATTTTTAAATTTGAGTTAGGTTGCTATTTCTTTAACATAATGTCTGCTAATTCGGACGATTCGATTTCCTCTTGACAGAATTAATTTATGATTAGTGTGTGGGATTGGATTTACAGATAATTAAAATATATATCTAATAAAGTTTGTAAATGTAAACACCTACAAATTCTGAGAGTCAAAATGCGAGGGGTTAGTGTTATTCACGTGCGCGACCAAAGAAAAGATTAATTTCAAACAATGGATGCCACACAATACGTAAGTCATTGTGTGTACAATGGTTTTGAGCACCATGGCGAATGGCGACTACCACATACTTGACTATTGGTCCCGTAATAAATATGACAAGATGCGCTGTACTAATGTCTTATCTTGAATGAACTCGGAGCTTGTTTAGGTCCACAATGTCTTTCCTCACTTTTGCATAGTTCACACGACCTCCTTTTCATGTTACACCAAATAGAAACATTTTGAATTTAGTGATAATTAAATTCATGAGACGTTAGATTTGGCAAACAGATAGTCGTCACGTTTTGCACTGATGTTTTTTACGACAATAGCTAAACATGTCGAACTATACAGAAAGCACTTTATCTTTGTTTGTAAAGGCAAACTTGAAGTGAGGCACATTAGAACAACTAGACATGATATTATCTCTTTATAATGGTTGGCCTCCGCCGTATGTTCAATCGACTGACCTAACGGCATCAAACGAACAACATTTTGAAGTTTTTTTCTTCTGTCGTGCGTGAACGACAATGATTAGGAAAACCTAGTCTCGCTTCCAGCTTATCGGTGTGCGATGCAGATCCTTTAATGCGCACAACTGTCGCACGTCGTGCACAATGGGAGGGCACATGCCCCCCCCCCCCCCCCCCCCCCCCCCCCCCCGTCGGCTCCCCACCCCCCCTCGGTTCTCTCGAGTTCGACCTGACACTACCCCCACTTTGGTTTTTGGCGATTACGACAGAAAGACGCGAACACATTATCGACATTAAATTATGAGGTATTTTTCATGTGATCGCAAATATTCTCCTTATTTCAACGTGGGTACCCCGTTATAAAAATTAAACCTCATGTTATGGCGTTCCTAAATTTGCGGACTTTGATAGGATGCTTTTTACATGGCAAAAACAGGATACGCGGTTACAAAATGAAAGCAGTTTGGGTATCCAATACCTTTTTCAGCATTGCGGGCACGATGGTGTACAATTTGGACATGGTGGGTATCTAGTCGCTCAGTCCTTTTGAAGAACGTCTGCTCTTTAGGATCCATACTGCTTTCACGGGTTTGTCGAAGGGCACGTATGGTAGGCTTGCCCCGTTACCCTGCGGAGCCGTCTTTGCACTAGAAAAGCAGCTTCTACTATCCCCGCCCCACGACCTATGACTAGAGGAATGCGAGGGAAGTGGATTGAAGTTCTTTGCTGTGGCCAGAAGTCGCAAGATCATTTCCAAACGGGACTTCAATACAAACAATCAGTGAAGGCAGGTCCTCTCGCACGCACGAGAACTATCAATAGCGGCCTCGAATTGTCAACCGGTGGACATCTGCCGTCGATGTCGTTGGTATTGCATATTTGCTAGCAGTGGAAGAAGTCACGACGGTGGTCCTGGTTCAAAACTACTGATTTTCGGCAAGGCAAAATCTGCGCACGCGGGAATTCTCGAGAGGGGTTAACGCAGTGAGCAATTTTGAGTGAAATTGGTCAACTCCTTGCGAATCTGCAGCGACCTGAAATTTCCTGCAAAAGAAAAGAAGCGGCTAATCCGCACACCGCTGGTTCGCTGCCTGTGGAGCATATTGGTGATTTGTTGGCTGTTGCTATTACGACCTAGTTTTGTTGAAGGCCTCATGCGCAGTCTAGTTAAAATCATGCTCGTAAACCATTGAAAGATGTTGAAGTATCGTGAACTTCTTCGGCGTCGTTTCGAAAATGTTTTTGATATCGATCCGATTTTTCGCTTCGATCGAAAGGAACGATCCTCGTGAAGCCACAGGACCATGTTCGAATCTGCTGGATTGGGTTCACCGACTTTGCCGCCAATGCTGGAAATTGGGCTACCGTTCACTGGTCGTGGAGCAAAATTTTCCGCCTCACCGTGCACTGCAGCTTGAATTTTTGCTCCATGACATGTAATGGATGAACGTCTCCCGCAAATTGTGTCATGGCAGAATCAGTGACACTGGAATAGCACTAGAGAACTCGGCGGGGATGACGTTTACCGCGCACTTTCCCCGCAGGCATGAAGGCACCACTCGTGCCGAATGATGATGCCATACGTGCCACGCAGTATACCACCAGAATACCGTCCACATCGAGTGGCTGCTATGGTTGAGTGAGCTCGTCATCGCCTCCGTTTCTCGACGATTAACCGGCAATGGGGGATCCGTTCGATTTGATCACCTAACAAATTAGGTTTCTCGCTCTCCGAGTAGCTTGATGCACTGTGGACACTTCGTGGGTTCTCAGGCATTGTTCATCAGATAGATTTCTCTCCAATACCTCTTCAATGAGGTAGACGTTGTGCGTACTCGTTGACGATCGATTGGAACCTACATTTTCTCGTTGAACAAGTTGGCTGAGATGTTCCAATGTTGCATTTCTAGTCTGTGATTGCCGTCCGATTTTTCGAGTGCGGAGTCATGCAACTTATGTCCAGTATGTTGGGAGCATGCACCATGAAGTTTCCGTTCACCGGCCGTCGTTCCCATTCTTTACCCGTTGAAGCAGATATTCGATCTCCTCAATCAGGATATGCGGCCAGGATTTTCGATCGAGCTTCGATCGCCGCCCATGGATTCTCTATCGAGATAGAGACCAGTGGGGTAAGACTTTTGGACCGGTCAATTGTTTCCCACTTCAAGTTGACTAATACTACCTTTAATCTGTCACGCAAGAGGGTTCTGTTGCGTCTACCGTCATTTTCTATCTCTCGCCCTTTATCCCATTCTTCCACCAGTGCTTGCGCCAATGACTCAAGGCTCCCTTCCCTCTGCTCGCACAGGGTACGCTAAGATCCCGAACGCACGTGACTGCCGCTCACGCAGACCCGACAACGAACTGTTATGAATGCAACGTGCATCGTATGTCAAATTAAACGGATATGATGAATGCACTCTCGGTTTGCGCTGTTTCCAGAGGCATTCAGCTGGTGATGAACCTAACCTATTTTCGTAACATTTGCCCAAGAAGATTTTTCTAGAAAACGACGTACCGTGACGATCAACCGCGCAAAAGTTCTTTTCACTCGTGCTGCCTGCAACAGCGCTAGCTGAGTGGGTGTGCGCACGCCACTCGTGTCGTGGCTGTAGCGCCACACTGCTCCACACGAGCGTCACTCTGCTCCTCGTACCGGATCCCCTCGCTCTCCAATGCGCAAGAAGGACCAACGCCTGGTGGATGCCATGAGTGCAGGACTGCTTCGCTGCTGGGCTGAAGGCCACGAGGCTTTTCGCTACGAATTGCAGGCATTCCCCGGTAGCGTCTTGTGGCTCAATCGACGGCATTGTCGTGTGCCTCGCCCACGGCAGCGGCCTGCCCTTCTCGGTAGCTCACGACGGATCGGCCTTCATGAGCCTCCCTCTCGGATCCTCGTTTTCCACGCTCTCCTAGGCCCGGCAACTGTCCCAGCGTCGGTTGAACCTAGTCTTAGGCAGAGTTGGAGGCGAGTGCAGCAGCGACAGGGTTGGAGGCATCGGGTCTCTCAGCGGGAGCTTCAGGGTTGTCAGGAGGTGCTCCACGGTTCGGTCCCCGCTGGATCAGCCAAGATCGCCGCCCGTCTTGAAGGTGGCCGTCGTTGGCGTCAGCGGTGCTGATGCTGCTGTTGTCTGAGTTCGCCGGGGGCGCTGCCGACGCCAGTGGGCTCACCTGATTTGGGGTCGCAAGACCCAAGTCGGAACTCTGTGACGGAGGACAGGTCCTCTCACATCCGTTCATTTCCCCCAGTGCCTCCGCAGATCTCTCGCAGGACAGCAAGAGTCGGCGACGCCTCCGCGCAATTGACATAGGGCGCTTGGCATACGATCCAATCAGCTTCTACCTTCCTCTAGAGGCAGCCGCACGCTCCGCATCCGCAGCACCTCCCGCCCACCTGTCGCTGTCCTCTCTTCCTCTCTCCTTCTCTCTTCTCTCTCTCTCTCTCCCTCCCTCTCTCTCTCTCTCTCTCTCTCTCTCTCTCTCTCCTCTCTCTCTCTCTCCCTCTCTCTCTCTCTCTCTCTCTCTCTCTCTCTCTCT
>SZWC01019654.1:8224-35519 GCA_023375785.1 Penium margaritaceum
AAACTTGTTTTTCCGTCCCACTACTCTCTCAAGTAGTAGTGCAACGAATCCTGGGACCCGCTCCGCCGCTACTCTCGGCCGCACACATGCCATAGCACGCACACCAGCCACACGCAGCCGGTGATGGCAACACTTTTTTCTAGGGCTGCATCTTGCAGCAATTCCTTGTGTGCGTTGGGTGTTCTAGTCCCACCCACCCTGCTCGGCACCTCCACGTACCCGTGGCTGCACCAAGGATGGCGAAGTGAGGTTCGGCGCTGAGCACTCTTGCCACTCGCCGACCTCCACCTCTTCTGGGCTTCTTGCCACTCTTCGGCTGCCCATCCCTCGTGGCCGCCACATCTACAGCAGCAGCATTTGCAAATGCGGCTACACACATCACAGGGTTGCTACGGCATCGTCTGCTGCCACAGCCTTGTTCTTGGCCATAGCAGCAGCTGCAGCTGGAGCCACAAAAGTAGCGCTACTGCTATGGCAGTGCTACGGCAAACCAGGCAACAACGTAGCCAGCCACAGAGGTGTCAAGAGCACAATGGAATTCCTCAAAAGTAAGAGAGTATCCAAGTGCGGTGCTGGGGTGCAGAACGCCGACACAGCACCCGTTTATGGCAGTGGTGCGGAGACCTAGGGCACAAATTCCTGCGTTCTCCGGACACTACCCCACTATGAGAGGGGAGGGTACGAAGCCGAACCGTTTGAGTGTAGTGCTCGGGTTGCTGAACGCCAGGATCGGTAAGCGGTTGTGGACCAGGCACAGACTGGCAGCAAGATGTTGAGAGATGGAAGGTGACTGAATCAGGAAGATGCAAAGAAGGAAGAGGCTGGGAGACCTCAGATAGGAGAGAAGGTAAAACATAAGAAGAGACAGAAAGGTCCGTGGGAGTGAAGACAGGCTGCACTGATGAAACAGAAGGGGAGTGAAAAGAAGAGGGAGCAGCAGTAGAGGAAGTAGGAACGGAATAGACGGTTTCATCAACGAAAGTTGGGAAACTGTCGCCCCGATCAGAGGAGGGAATAGAAGTGACAAGGGGAGAGACCCCCCCTCCAAAGGAGAGAGGGGGGGGACAAGAATTTCAGCAGAGGCCACATGGTCAAAATCACACTCAAAGACAGACTCGAAGGACAGGGCGTCACGAGATTCATTGACACGACAACGAGAGGCGTCCCAAAAGAGCCAGGCCTTGGACTGGTTTGAGAAACCAAGGAAGACGCAAAGGCAACCACGACAAGAGATCTTGCCTTCCTAAATGTCAGCAAGGAGTTAAACAAAAGTGACAGCCCCAGACACGAGCAAGATAAATCTCAGCACGGCGACCATGCCAACGTTCGAAGGGGGTGATGTTACGAGGGAGCGGACCATGGGGAGCACAGTTCCACACCCAAGTCACGTAGGACATGGTCTCAAATCCAAAGAGGGGGGAAACACGATCTGTGTGATAATGCTCTTGTCGGAATTAGAAGTCACTTAGTAGCGCGATCTGCATACTTCTACTTCCAACAGGAGCATTCTCACATCGCAACTTCCAAAGCAGCAATAGTATCAGCAGCAGTAGAAGCACCAGCAGCAAGGTTGGCATTCTGCTTCCTGTACTGGTTGCAGCAGCAAAGGCAGCAGGTGCACGCCTTTGAACTGTGAGCTCAGCAGCAGAATTAGCCAGTAAACACCTGTATGTCATGCGCTTGGCAGTAGCAACAGCAGCAGCAATAGCACCAACACCAACAGAGGCAGCAGAAGCAGTGACAAAACAACTGCAATTATACCAACTGCAGTAGCAGAAACAACAGCAGCAGTAGCGGCAGGTGCATGCTGGCCACTCTGCCGCTTGAAATCGGAGCAGCAGCAGCAGCAGTTGCAGCCTTTTTTGTTACTGTGTCTGACATTAGTTTCCAAAGACATCTCCAAGAATGGTTGAGGAGTGTGTCCACCTTTGAGAAGAGGCTGAGGCTCACAATTACTATGAAAAGTAGCAACAGTGAGATTGGGATCAGCACGTTCAAGGGGCGTCTGGCATGCACCCACTTCCGGCACCATGCCACCCCACCAATGGACACAATACGGCACCACGCCAGCGATGCCGCCATCACCAACAGAGTAGCATGCACGCATCACCCCCGTGAGTATGTTCGTTCCCACTTCCCTTTATATTCATGCATACACCATCACCGTGCCTCTGTTGGAGCAGCTCCTGCTCCAGCAGCATCTCTTGTCGCAGCAGGACCAAACAACAATACTGATGCGGTGAATGTTACATCTTCTCACGCATCTATTGACTCTGACCCAGCACGATTCATCACCATAGCTCTTGACACAGCAGCTGCCATATCATCGACGTTTGCAGCATCAGCACATGCTGCAAGTGCACCAGCTAGCACAAAAGCAGAGTGTGTCGTTGTTTCCTAGATTGAGACTAGCTCCTTTAGGCCCAATTGAAACATCTGTTGCTAATGTGGCCACACAACTCTCCGCAAAAACAGTTGTCGTTGCACCCACTATTCCACTACAACAAGTGCAATTTCTGCCGCAGTAACTTCCATACCTACGTCCATCACCACATCCATCCCAGTTGCGACCTCCCTGACGGCACATCAAGTAATGACTTTCATCCTACACACACCCTACCGTCTCTTCTCTGGAAACAGCCATGGTCACCAGTTTTCTGTGCATCGCTGTTTGGATGGCCTCCACTATGTCTATGTTCAATGTATCTGCCAAGCTAGCTATTGTACCCTTCCTTTCCCTCAGCCATTCGTTGTGCCTCTCTTCTTGGTGTGAGTGCTGATTTGCCCCCTGGTGTTGCTGCTGCCGCTGAGATTTAAAATCATTGGTTTGAGTGCAGATTCTATTTCTATTTGCCTCTATTCTTGGGATGAGTNCCCCCCCCCCCCCCCCCTCTCCCCTATTCATTTTTGTACGCACTTGGGAGAGGGAATATTTGCCAAAATCTTTTTAGCAGAACGTTATCACTCATCATACCTGTTGACAAGAAGTCCCTTGGACGTGGAGTTGTGTTAGGCTTGCTAGGTTCAGCTTGTAACAGAAATCATTGATCTATTACCGTCTCACTTGCAGCCAGGAAAACATCCCCTCCCCTCCCCCTCCCCCCTTTGATATTTTGTCTGAACCTGGGAGAGGGAACATTCGGGAAAATCCTTTTTGCAAAACGTTCTGACTCGTCATACCTGTTGACAACAACTCTCCTGGACATAAAGTTGCGTTAGGCTTGCGAGGTTCAGCTTGTAACAAAAATCATGAATCTATTCCTCTCTCACTTGCAGCCTGATCCCACTGCTGGCGCCGCAACTTGCGCCACTGCCTCTGCCCGACTTCCGATGTTGTGCCATGTTCGCAAGATCCTTACACTTGCTGCAATCTCTGCCACAGGTGCTGCCACCAGCCCGCTGGCTTGACACTGACACCCATCTGCCACACTTAACATTTTGCATCTCCTTCTCCCCATGGGAGGTCAAGCATATGGCAAGAACCTTTGGGAGCTCCACCACCTACCCGATCTGGTTGCCATTGCTCCTTTCTTTGCTATACCTACTGAGTTGGCCCGTGCTTTTCCATGCTCTTATAACTCAGACCAGACAATCTCACTTAGCAACAAGTCAAAGTAGCGGTCCCTCTTCCTCAAATACACGGAAGAAGCAGCGGAGGTCAATGTTCTCACCTTGAAGAATTGCATGGCCAAGAAGTTGGTGTAGGTTGAATCTTCTCAGTGCTGCTTCTTAGATGCCGACAACGTTTTGTTGTCGGAGGATGATACAGACAGGCTGCTTCACACGACTTGCATGGTGGGTAGCTCGGAGGAGCCAATGAGAAGCGACCGCAATCCATGCCTCATGCGTGGTGTGTTCAGCTTGACATTTCCAGGAAGTGGAGCTGGTGGACCGTTGCCCGCAGAAGCCTTCCCTCTCTTGGCATTGGACAAGCACGGATGAGGAAAGGTGTTTTCTACAGGTGCCTTCCACTTCTCCAGAGCTATGTAACAGCGTACAGGAGGGAGGGAGAGGGAATGAGCAACAGCCTGAGTAGCACCAGAATTTGAATTGTAAGTGAGCCAACTCAGTGGACACGGACACAATAGAGATTGAGATCATGTGTCCTTGTCTGTTGTGCAAAAATTGACTACAGCGGTGACAGTGACAATGACACTGGCATTGCCATATGTGCCGACGAAGTCATCTTGCATGCGTGGGGCCACCATGTTATCCACTGTTAATTTGTAGTCTTGCACGGACTTCCGATATGTTATTTTGTTAGCACTGAGCATGGAGGAGGTCCTTGAAGAGTGGCCTCGTGCAGACACCGAGTCTTCTCGTCCCCAGAAACCTTCTTGAGGAATTTATCCATCGTGAGCGAGGAAAGAGGGACTGGGTTTTAGTGATGGCATGTGAGTTCTAGAGCTTCTCTTGTCCTTGCCCTTTTCTCCTTCATGTAATCAAGGGAAAAAATAGTTGCACTATTTGTGTGGAGGTGTTTCATGTACGAGTAAGCCACACTTCACCGATGCCCAAAACCCACCCAACAGTTACGGTTCGCCAATTTCATGTGACATGCGTGCCTTCGCCAACGGTCCTCCAACATCAATATTAACGGACAGAGATTGTTGTTTCTGTGCCAGTCTTAATGACTCTTGGACTTGACGCCACTCAACTAAAGGCACTTTAAAGTGGTTCACAGCTAATTCGATAGTCCCAAATTCATCTTGCACATTCTTGTGTGCCCATGGGAATCTTCTCAGTGGCCAGCTCCTGGGGCCATTTTTTAAAACATCATATTTTATCCTTGTTAGCTTAGTTTCTTACATGATTTATTCATGCTTCCATTTATTCTCTTGGTTTTTCATGCAGATACCTGAGTAGCCCGTACGGATCCCGGAAGTCTAGCCAGTTGCTGTTTAGGAGCTGATCGGTATTTCTTTCAATTTTCCCAAAATCCAGGCAATGTGTTTCTTCATATGCACTCAATCTTTCTGGGCGCGGGGGAGGGGGGGGGNGGGGGGGGGGGGGGGGGGGGGGGGGGGGGGGGGAGTTTCCTTCTCTCTCACTCCTTTTCTCCCATATTTTATGCTTTTAATCACATGTTTGCCTTCTCTCGACCTTTCTCAGCGTTGTCTGTGACATTGTTTCCCTCAAAGGCAAAGCGCTACCAAATATTTCCGACAGTTCTCCATGTTGCGACTGCCATCTTGACAGTGATGTCACACAAGAGTAGCTCCTAAAGTGGCAATGGCAATCTCAACCGCTGCAACAAAACATCAGCTGAAACGGCCATGGAGTTCTCATCCGCCTGGATTTTTAGGAATCGGGGAACTACCTTGCATCTACTCTTCCCTGTTTTGGCTTGGATTGCAAGCAGGGACTCCCTTCTCAAGGGAGCTTCTGGTCGGCAAGTTTTCCAATCAGCGCATTTGCCAATTGGTGAAGTTCCCGGCCGTAGGCTTTCTATCTGGACTCCAGGACCCAGGAAAAAACAAAACTACCTTACTCAGGCATCCTGGGACATCAACTCGGGTAAATTTCAGGGTCTCTCATCTTCCTAATCGTTTTTGACCCGTTTACACTTGAATTGGTGACAGGTCGTTGCTGCAGAATATAATTTTGTGATTGGTGGAGACCAGTCACAGTACTTTGTCGTGGTCGAAAAAAAATTGTTCTTTTGGTCGCACCCTATGTCAGTTGATGTGGTATGAACACTGTCCGCTTTCTCACCTCCACTCATCCTGGCATACAAGTGAAATGGGAGAGCCCAGCTCCACTCAAGATAAAGAAGAGGAAAGAAGACAGACTTTACCAAGCGTAAAAAAGGGAACCATATCATATTAAAGATAAAGATTTAAAAGTAAAATAAGGCACGATATGAACCACCGAATAAACCCTGCTACAAGAGAGGTCAACGTGAAGAAGAAACACAACGAAGCCATCCCACTTTATCAAGGATGGAAAAGAATTCCTGGTCCAAGTATAAATGTGATTTTGTTCAAATGGGAAACTGGAAATATTCCTCCAAAGTGTTTGAAGATCATCCAATGTCTGTTAAGTTACGGAATAGAATCATAAAACTGTCAAATGCATCATGGACAAATTTTTCTGAGGTGCCTAGTTCGACCCCCTTCTTGACGCGGGCTTCCTTCCATCAGAAATCGCAACGGGATGATGCCGTAGCACTTCCTGGTTGATCGAAGGGTTTTGTCTTGGGAGCACCATCCCATTGGATGTACGTGTGAGGGGACAACGATCATGTTGAAAGCCATCAAAATCTTGCATGGAGCGAAACCAACGGATGAGCAAAAAGACTCTTCCGTCGGATTTTGACACATCTCACCACCAGTGAAATGTGTCTAAAATCTTCCATCGCAGCACCACCAAAAAAGGGGCAGACGTCATATTTACCCAGTTTCCAGAACTATATAGCTGATATCCCAACATCGTGTACGATATAACACAGGCATCAATGGACCGCGAGAATTAATGCAGGTATCAATGCACTGCGAGAAAGCAACATGCCCCTCACACGTTGAAACATATTACTCATCCGAGAAGGTAGCCACACACAAAAAAAACTCCGTAGCCCTTACACCATTCAGTGGCACATGAATACTGATGGAGCCAAACCCACATGGAAAACAAGCGGCTAATTCCCAAACCAGCGGCCGAGGCTCGGATCCCGTACGTTTGACTGCCATTGCTATACACAAACCAGTGCAGTATATGCCAAGGTTGAATGCAAAACATCGTATGCTTCTGTTAACTTTGAATTAACATTTTGTGCTGGTCACTACAAGAGACACGTGTCATTGGATTTCTTTCCAACAAATGGATACGCACAATTTGTCACAAGTGTGTAGGGTATTACTAATGGTGACAAGTCTGTTTGCCTACTGGTACTTCCTGGACATTTTCGGCAGACTTTGAGTGACGTCCTCAAAGAGGTTGGAAAGGCCGATTGAATCGCAGACCATTGATGTCATTGGCATCTCGGATGGCTCGTTTCAATGTTGAACCATTCAATGAGAAGCACTAGAAAAGGGTTGTCTACTGAATCTTCCACCTCTCTTTCGACGTTTCTAACCTCAAGCCAAGTTATGTCTTACCTAAATCCCCTGTCTCTCAGAGGGCGTCCATTGCCGCCCCTCCAGAAATGGGGACGAGATCCGGATGTACCAAGAGTGGGTGCATGGGGATTCATCATCCCGCCACCCGACCAATAGACCTTCATGATGCCTTGGTCAAGTGGACGAAGGTCAAGCACATGGGGGACTCAAAGAACATGGGACAACCTCCCACCAACCCATTCGAGATGTGCTTCACCCTGGGTGTTAAGCTGCCCCATTGTCGTACCAGATGGTGCCCTCCTCGCCCTGGGTGTCAAGCCATGGGTCCATCCGGACCGTTAATGGTGTGCCACTCTGTGAAATGCGTGGTGAAACCTAAACATGGTATATTGGGTATAAATGTACTACATTCGACAAGTGAAACACCATGCAATCCTGGTTTGTCATTACGAAAAAAAAGTAATGGAATAACATCTGTCACAGGAATGTTTTTTCCTCATCAGTTATGGCTTATGCCATGCAGGAAATAGACATTCACAAGAACATCTTTATGGAAAGAAGTGTTTTCAAGGAGTATCTTCCAATGCCAATTTCATTACGAAAGAGTGACATGCTGGACCGCACGAAAGTGGACAGGGTAAATTGGATAACATTGCACTACATTTTCTACATGAAACACAATGGAAACCAGGTATTTTCTTTTGACAAAAATAACCAAAATACCTTATGTTAAAGTAACGTTTTAGCCCGATACAAGAAGAGATATGCCATGCAGGAAATACAATGTCACATCATCATCTTTCACGGACACAAGTGTTCACAAGGAGTAGCTTCCAATAAGCTTTTCATTAAGAATGAATTTCATTTTGGACACTCTAACATCCCTCAAAAGGACCTGGCTCCCCGTTCAGAAGCCACTGCTGCACACAGGGGTGGAGCACGTGGATCCATCCAATTATGTCACATATGGGACACAAAAGGTCAGGAACACGTGGTGCCACAGGTAAGTCTGGGTTCACTACGATCTCATTGTCGAAGTCTGGAGTAGCATCGTAGAACATTTCTTCGGGAACGTAGTGTATAAAACTTTACACATCACATGGTTCTAAGAACATGCTGCAATGCATGTTTACCATCAAACGTCTCCATTCTTGATGCAATTTTGGCAGCACGTAGCATGTACAACGTTGCACAGAAATGAAGTGACCATAGGGAGCGTTGGTGAAATCAGATTGCACTCTATTGAGTTCCGTCACAAGTGATGCAAATGAATACAAATGGAGAAGCTCCTACCTTAAAAACGGGTTGGAACTTGCGTTTCCTTGAAATTATTTACACGTGCATGAATAATCCATTTAGCAGCAGTCACTATTTAAAAAGTTCATAGTGTGATGGAATACACTACGATATTACCCACATTCATTACTCCACTTAACGGCTATAGTGGAAATGAGAGGTCTAGCAAATCATTTCATGATGAATAGTCATACAACATGCTCGAACATCGACGACGTGCTTCGTCCGTACAACATCATTCAACAACATTACCTCTGTGATGTCATCAGACAGACAAACGTGGTCCATCAGGCTACTAATGCCTCCAACACCACATGCATTAGGATTTTCTGACATCCATGGTGAGGCATGGTCAGGGCAGCGAAAGGCCTGGACCTTGTACTCCTGTACAATGACAATTTGGTACCAATTATTACATTCTCCATGACTGAACAAAATCAAGCGAGAGATTTAGTAAATGGAAGAGGAACAAATGCAACATTGACCTTAAATTCCAAAAGCCTCCACGCCATGCATGCCATGGTTGACCTCCTCTTCTTTGCCATTTCTCCCTCTGCCTTAATATCTCCCTCTCCCTCTTCTTCTTCCTCTCCGTCATCTTCTGCATCATCATGCACCTCCCAGTACTCGTCCATCAAACACGCACCTTCTGCTTCTTTCTCCTCTAGTGTCAGAAGTCCCTATTCCAGATTTTCTATGTACCCAAGGGAGTCCTCACTTCCACTTTCCGCAATGTTGTCGTTAAATTTGTCATGTGCTGCCTCCCCAATCTCCTCATCAGTGGAAGACACCCATGGCTCTGCTTCATGGTCATAGATGTCTGGGTAAGAATTATCCGTTGCTGCTCCCTCTGCCCCGGCCACACCTGCTGCTACGCCATGTGCTACTACTTTCCTCTGTGGTTGTACACCTCTTTTTGCTGTAGCACGGTCAGCTCAGAGATATGCGGCCGCCTGGTCAAGACGGGGTGTTGCGTGGTTGGGGCACTTTTTCTTGGTGTAACCCTTGCAGCCACATCTCGGGCAGATGAAATTGCGCTTCCATAGTGGCTCCCGCTCCAAGCGGGCACTACTGGGCCGCCCACGCCCACGGGGTGGTCCTGGTTGTCCCCAACCCAACGGCGTAGCACAGATCCTCTCTACTGTAATTGACAGCATGGGGTTGTCGTATGTTGGGCTCCAGTTCACAAGAGTCTGCCTGACGTCCACGTGGGCTGTAGAGTTTTCACCAACCTCCATCATGGCTGCACATGTGTGCTCACAAGGCTGTCCAAACTCACGCCAGTGGCCACACTCACAAGAAGAGCGCCAGAGGTCCACTTTTCGGCACGCATTGGACCCCACACCATGCAAGATTGTGGCCCTTACATCACAACGTCATAGTCTCTTGCCACTGTGGAATTGTGAAGGAGTCTTTTCATGGGTGCAGGTGCTATGGCTTCGTTGCAGCTCACAATGTGTTCCTGCCACTCTGCCATGAGCCTCTGCATGCAGTAGTACACTTTCATGAAAGAGTAGAACGGATAGAGTTTCTGGAGAAATTTCATCCTTGCATTGAGGGACTCCGAACCTTCACTGGTGATGTGGCCAGCGCGTGGAACCGGGCATGTGTACGTTGTCCACTTCTGAAGAGGGATGCCTCCTTGGCCATCGGGCCATGGGATGAGGTAATCAACCGCCCGCCCACTCAGAGCCCACAAATGGTGTGCTGCATGGTGGAACTGGTCATGCATCAGGACCTGAAAACACTTCCAGGCCCAGTACGTGGCCTTCTTGTACCTGTCCTACACGTTAGTACGCAGATGGTACGCGTATTACGTGTGCGTTGCACCCGGGAGTTGTTGCTTGAGTGCCTTTGCTAAACATGCCTCTCTATCACACAGGATGATTACATCTTGAATTGACGCGGTGGGGTACGCACAGCTCAGCTGCAGGAAAAATCACGTCCATGACTATTTTTTCTCAGTCGGAACTAGTGCCCAGGCCATGGGACATGCATGATCGTTTGCATTAAAAAAAAAAAACGCACGATGGGCATAACCTGCTTGTGTCTTTTTTTTTTTTAAGAAAGGTTCCATCCATCGTCACGATTTGATTTGGCACGAGTATTTCCACCCAAGGCACGTGGCCCTGGAAGCCACAAATTCCCACTTGAACTTGTCTTACTTGTCCATCTTGGCCACGGCGTGCGTCAATGGGTCCAGACGTTTCAGCTGCACAGATATGAATGATGACCAAATGAGACTTTAGGCCCTGGTTGCAAGCTCCGTAGATTCCTCAAAGGAGTGATATAAAATGCAATTCTCACATATTTGTAGAGCAACAAAAAGTAATGGTAGGACTTGGCTTTGTCATCCATTAGTTGTACCTGTGCCAGTGACCAGGCCCGGTGAAGTATGCAGTTGGCCACTTGCACACCGGCGGCTTAATTGATCACAGCATGTAGTGCAGATGGAGAAGTTGTTGGATCCCGAGCCATCCGGGTGGATATTTTGCGGGCAATCCATCTTGTGGTATGAGCAGGAATTCCACGTCCAATCGTGGGCGTGCAGCAGTGGCCTTGTACGACATAGGACATCTTCACAGCCTCGAGCTTTGAGCCTACAACTGCATGAATGTTCCAGGTGTATCCCTTGGTCATTGCCTCCACACACCTGACATCAATATGTCCAGGCTGACTGTGGACCTACGCGAGGCCGAAATGGTGTGCAACTCCATAGTCTTCAATTGCCACCTCGCAAGCAACCATGTTCCCGAAATTCTTCCCTTCTAGAAACTCATCGTTGTCGGCCTTCCTTTTCTTCGTTGAACCATCAAGGGAAATCTCCAACATGCCTACAAAGAAACAGATGCATCGTACGTCATTCATGGGATACGATGGCGGGAATTGAAACAGGCCGAATTGAAGTCCCACTTCATCATACCGAACAACACAAACTATGAAATATGTAAACAGCTAGAAAACATAGGAGCCACCCACATGTTGTCTGTCCCACGACGTTTATATGTAGGGCGGGACCTCCATCCGCTCCAAGGAGCAAGGCTCCATCCGAAGCAGACACAGATTCTCCACAGCGTTCTCATCCCAGTGCCTTTCCCATTCTTTATACTCCCAATCCCGATTCAGCCACAAGAAGAGGCCTTTCTCGGAACCTGAATCGAATTTTAGAGCGTGGGATACTGGGGGTGGGGGCTGGATGTTAGCAGGCTGTACAGGAACACCAGCAGCACTTGCACGTGCAGCACCATCAATGGGAGGCTGAGGCACAGTAGCCTATGGTGGTGGAGCATTGCCTCCAACAGTCTGGTTCCAAGCAAGAGTGGGGTTGTCCAGTGAAGGGGCCGTTGGGCGATGCAGCTTAGAGGGACAAGAAGCATGGAATGGAGTCATATTTTGGTTGCGTTTTGTGGGTTTAGCCTGACAATCCTGGGCACGCGGTGTCTGGCGAGTCTGTGAAGCAGCCACGGTAGGACACGCATGTTTGGCGTTGCTTGGTCCAGTATGGCGTACAGGTGGTTGTGCAGCGGGTTGTGCAGCATGTCCTGCAGCGGGTCGTGTAGCCGGTGGTGTATATGGTGGTGTGAGTGGTGGTGCGGCGGGTGGTGCAGCTGGTGATGCACCAAGCTGAAGTGCAGCTGCTGGTTCAACGGGTGGTGCCACAAGCTCGATAGGGGGTTGCCACCCAGCAGAAATGGTGGGTGCTGAGAGACCAAGATTGTGCCGCCTTGGGTCAGATGGTACAGTAACAGACGTCGCGGCAGTGGTCAGGATGGCCCATTGTCGACAAGGTAGTGCGAGTGGCAGACAGTATTGTGACTGCACTTGCAAAGCACCCTGACTGCCGGAGATAGCCTCACTTTGTGTACTAAGGACTGGGCGAGGTGAGAGCGCCATTGTTTTTGGAAGCGGTGCCTGAGTACATGAGACGGTGTTTGACTAGCAAGCCGAGGCGACTGACTAGGCACCGTTTGGGCGGAGGCACAAGCCTCCACCCTCCGGGCACTCGTCCGATTTTGGGATGCTATAGTGCCAAGAATGGGTATGTTGGTATTTTTGTGCAAGAAATACATGCCTCACATACCCTGCATGTTGACTCACCTCGCTTGATAACAAGCAACAAGGCTATGCTACCGCTCCACCTCGTACGCTTGACGCCCCCGCATGGTCACCGTTGTGCGGCGAAGACTCCAAAACTGATTCACAACTGAAGGAGGGGGTGTGTGTCCCCTCCAATACTCAATGTTCGCACGCATCCAAATGTCATTGTGAGAGCAAGTCGAGGCCCATGCATGTCAAGTCCATGTCCTTCACCGCTGGCTGATTATGTCAGGAACCCCTTTACCTCTATCTTCATTGGTGGTTTCTGGCCAATCCCCATAATCTTTGCACAGGCTAGCTTCACACGGCCGGTTGGAGACCCTCCTCTTGCTCCACATGCAGGTTTAGCAGAAAGCCTGGATTACACGCATGTATGGCGTGTTCATGAAGAATGCATGTTCTCGGCTCTAACGAACGTCAGCATGGCCTTTGAGAAGTTTCACCAAAGTAAAATGAACTGCTTGGATCTCATACAATACCAAGGCCTTCATGGAATGAAGCTTGTAAGGACTTCCGCACCAGCACTTTACATGGTTAGTGACTTTGAAGAAAGTCGCATGTACACACCTGCATCGCACGAGTGTATGGACGATAGAAACCCAACGTGAAATCTGTGTTTGCTTGAAGAAGAAAAACAATGTACCCACACTCCAACAACTATAATGCAGGTACCAGTACTTGTTGATAACTAAAACTACCATGGGCGGGTGGTTGCTTTTGTCAGACAGCATGATTGGATGTTGCTTTTCTTCCAAACAACAGGATGATGGTTGCTTTTCTTCCAAAAAACGGACAGATGAGATTCACACTTTACGTTTTACGGGTATGCGAGCCACTTCATCCAAAAAAAAATACTGAGGAGTCAAGAACGGAGCACATGCATTGTTGGCCAGTGAGGGCGGCCTTGGATCCCACATGATAATTGCGATGGAGGTTCTTCGCGGTTAGGGTATTTCTGGGTACTGTTTGTCGGTGTTACATACTAGATGTAAACGATTTCCTGATACTTGCGCGTGGACATCAATGTTATTACGTTCATGGCCCACTGCGCAGTGACTTTGGGATTCTTACGTCAACCGGGTGAGGGAATTTTGGCAAACTGCCCCGATCGCCGATGTTCCCTCTCTTGAAGTTTCAAACAACTTTGACCAGCTTCCAGAAGACCCGACAAAAATATCATGAACAATATCGATGTTTTGATTTTTTTGGTCAACTTTTTGAAAATGCTAGATCTTTATGAAAGCGCGCCTTGATATTCTCAAAGCCCCCCGATTCCTTGGTGGAGCTTCTTGAAGCAGCCACTCACGGCGCGACCACACACGCATCAGTCGCCTCGAGCGCCGATGACCCAACATATGCCTCATTCCCATTCTCGTCAGTGTATAATGTGTCCGACTAACTCGGCACTTGTCATCGAAGTACACTTACATCTAACTATGAATTTCTCAAGTATCCCAAAATCACAAAGCATGGTCTTCCCTGCATCTTTCCTTGTTTATCATGTACGCTTCCGAATGGTGTATAGTCTTGGTATCAGAGTGCAGTGGTTCTGGAGGGGAAATCATCGACTTCACTTCTTTTAAGGACTACATTGCACGAGTCGACAGTGCATGTCGCACGTCAAGACTTTGCCGAATTCACGACTAAAATGAGATGGGAGCGAGTGTAACCAACAGCCATCAGCGGGTCTTTGGTAATGACTCCAGCAATGGAGGCACAAAAGGTGTAGTCCGTGATGCAAGTGAACCCCCTAGCAATGGCTAATGCTGGGGTGGGTGGCTACACGGCCACGGATCTGAGGAGATCAACGGCCAACCCGGCCTCGGGCTTCACGAATGAAGGGCAGCCGCCACAGCCAAACCCCACGAGCGGAGCTACTTGAACAACAGGTGGCACCCGACAAGCTCGCACCAACGAGGAGTCAACTTAGTGACTATCGGTACTCGAGGATCTCAACTACTACCTGATTTAGCAGTTGAACGCTGTGATGGAGGCTCTCCGCAATGTGAGTGTGCGAGAAGCAGTGTTCGATGCGAAGAGTCATCAATTGCTTAGCGAACCTAAAACTTGCCCGGCCCTCCCCCAACCGTTCGATCCTGCAGATTCAAAGGGACCAACGCTGAGGATGTGGCTCAAATGTTTGCAGGTGTACTTAACCACTGCTGGGGTCAACAACAACAAAGAGAAAATTGACCTCGCGACCTTGCTTCTACGAAGCAAGGCATTATGTTTGTGGTCTGACCTGACCATCCAACAGCAGCAGGACACTGGTGGAGCCTCATCAAAGGCTCACAATTTCCAACTCACGTTGTTTACCTCCAGCATTCTACCCTCGGAGAAGATCAATCCAAGCTGGCAAGATACGATAACGCCACCCAACAAGTAGGATGATTTCCACGTTTTGGCTGAATGAATAAGAAGTAGGACGTTCAGTAAAAACTGAAACTACTTTGACAGCAGTCTAACATGGCAGAGTAGATGCACGGATTCCGCGAGATCATCACCGGCACAAACCTCAGCCGGAAGAGTGGTGTATTTACTACAAAAATTACCTCAAAGGTGACATCTGTAGAGAAATCTCAATCTTTGGTATCCAGAGATAACTCACCGCGGATGATCGCGTCATTGAGAGAATCGACAGTGCTAACTACGATGCTTGGATCCAGGAATCCTACGGCTGGTAACGCCAATGCCGCAATTATCGTGGTAGCGGAAAGACAAAGTCAAAGGACTCCTCATCCCCGATAGAAGTCCATGCCATCAAACAATAGGATCAACGACTCTGCTTCAACAATGGAAGTCCTGCTCACTTTGCTCGCAATTGCTGTAGTAGTAGGCCAAAAAAGGGGGAAATTTAGAGAAAAATGAGTCGCGAAATGGCAAAGGACAGGAGTAGAAGGTACAACTCTTGTCTGCAATGAGTGATCTCCGAACGATCACCTATCTAATCGGCTGAAATCACCCAAAAGGATACCTGATATCAAAGAGTTTGACAAGGGGTGAGGACGAGTAACCGGCGATACTACTGACATTGTAACCAAGAGGTTGCAAAAGTCGATGAACTGTACCAGCATTATTGGATGGAGGAGCCTCGCATAGTTTTGTAAACAACGACACGGTTTAGAAGCGTTGGGTTTGGGAACCGAACCAGGGGTGTTTGAATGGAAAACGGTTGACAAAAGGTTAGAAAGTCGTCGACTAAGTAAACCACTTTGACTGCAAATCGGAGCTCTACGGGACGTAACAGTCTAGCGGAACTGTCCAATGGGTGACCACAAAATAATTCTTGAGTGAGAATTCTTGTACAGATATAAGCCGCAGGTAGATTGGAGCAACAGATCCGTCAACGTGGAGATTCATGGCGCCAAACAACAATTGTCACTTGTCAAAGAGAAAGCGGTGACACATGCAACAGAAGTGGAAGCAGCAGAGGAAGTAGCCGAACAAAAGAAACGACAGTGACACCCGCCGATCTTGCTAGACACAGCCAAGCACCACATACGACAACGCTAGCATGTGGCTTATCCACGTGGGATTGGACAAGAAGGACGCGGTCATGACAGATGAATCATCAGCCTTAACGACGCCAAACACTCCGAAAATTTTGCGATGGTTCCGAAGGAGTTTGCACCTCTCATCCGAGAATTTGTGGACATCTTCCTGGAAAAACTCCTACAAACCCTACCGCCAAAACGCAACATCAACCATCACTTCGAGTTCAAGCTAGGCAATAAAACAACAGTCAAGAGAACCTACTGGAGGAGCGATCATGAGCTGACGAAGATCGTGCGACAGCTGGATGAGAAGCTCAGACAAGGGTTCATCTGGCCATCCATGTCACCATACGCCACACCAATGCCATTCGTAAAAACAAAAACTGGAAAATTCAAATGTGTGTGGACTATCGGGCATAGAATGAAATAACCATCAAGAACTGGTACCCTGTCCCTTGTGCCAACAACCTCTTTGATTAACTCCGAGGTGCAAAATATTTACGAAGATCTATCTGTGGGGCGGATATTACCAGATCAGAAATGCTGACGCCGACATTGAGAAATCCACGTTCCAAACTCGATACGGGCACTTTCAGTTTACAGTCATGATGTTCGGACTCACAAATGTCTGAGCGATGTTCATGGCCGTGATGAACATCATTTTCGGCCATATTTCAGTGACTTTGTTGTCGTGTATCTCGACGTCATCCTAGTGTACAGCCGTACTCCAGGGGAGCACGATGGACATCTCCGCAAAATCCTTAAGGCTTTGTGAAGGGAGAAATTATATGGAAAACCCTCAAAGTGCGACTTCGGTCGTCGCTCGATCGAGTTTTCGGGCCACATCATCAACGGAAGACGAATCACCATGCACCTGAAAAAAGTGGAGACAATCGCTGATTGACCAACACCGACAAATGTTTTGGATGTCCAGGTATTTTTAGGATTCTACAATTACTACTGCCAGTTCATCAGGAACTACGCAAGAGTGTCAGCGCCTCTCTCTGATCACACTTGAAAAGGTATCGAGTGGAATTGGGATGACAGCGAATAAAAGGTATTGCTGACTGTAGAAAGCTCTGACCTTGTCGCCCACCTTCCAATTGGTAGATCCAACAACAGAATACATTATGGCCACCGATGCCCCAGACCGGGTCATCGGAGCCATACTCCTCCAAGACAAAGGTGGGGGTGAGCAACAGACCGTTATGTGTCACGCAAACTACACTGACCGGAGCTCAATTATGCGCTACACAAGAAAGAAATGCTTGCCGTGGTACGCTCATTCAAAACACGGCAGTGCTATATGGAATGCCAATGATGTATCGTTTGCATCAATCATCATGGACATAATATCTGAAGACGGAGCCAAATCTCAACCGTCGACAAACTCGATGGATGGAGTTCCCCGATTCTAACTTCGACTATGACATTAAGTGCTGGCTTGGAAAAATAAATCAAGCAGATGCACCCAGTCGTCGACCAGATCTAACGGCCAAAATTACAACCTTGCTGCTGGACCGAGACCCCTATGTACAGCAGCTGTTCTCGCGTGGCTACGAGCTACATGGCAAAGACGACAGGACCATGTTATGGTTTGACGCACCCTATTGTTGATGAATATTCACCTGACACACGGTCGTACCCCCGAACAATGATGTGCGACGCATGCTGCTCAAGGAAAGCCACGACACCGGCCCGGGAGGATGCTTCAGCGAAGACAAGACACTCAAAAGGCTGGCCAAACACTACCGGTAGGAACAGATGTAGAGCGACGTGGTGAACTTCTGTAAAACGTGCGACATGTGCCAGAGATAAAAGGCACAACGCACGCGGCCACCCGGACTGTTGCAGCTATTACCCGTTCCGACTAAGCCATGGTACGACATATTGATGGAATTCATTACCGGACCACCTATTACACCCAACGGATGACGCCATCCTCGTGGTCGTCAACAGATTTTCCAAAATGTCGCACTTCATTCCGACAACATCTACTGTCACTATGGAGGAAATTGCACGGATTTCACTCAACCACATCGTGCGGCTGCACGATGTACCGCGCACCATTACAATCAACAAGGATGGTTGATTTACAAGCCGTTTCTGGCACGGACTGATGACGAGATATGGAAGTCGAGTTTAACTTTTGGTGGCATTCCATCCGCAAACCGAAGGTTAAACCGAGCGAAGCAACCAAACGCTAGAACAACTTCTCCGTGCATTATGTGAGCCATACAACACTGATTGGGCAACAAACTCCCAACCGCCAAACTCGCATATAATTCCACTATTTCCATCGCAACGGGTAAAGCACCATTTGAAGTGATTCACAGTAAACATCCCGCCACACTAGCAAGATTACAAAGTTGGAGAAATATTCCCGCAATCTTCATCTGTCACTGCAATTTCTCCACCATGTGGGAGGAAACACTGTAGGCCCTTGTAAGTGACAATGAAGCAAACTGCCAAAAATCATCATAGCTAGGACGTCTTCACCACTGGCGACAAGGCTCTCCTCAGCTCCGTAAACATCAAACTACACCAACAAGATGTTGCGAAGCTCAAATCTCGGTGGTTGGGACCATCTGAGATCGAACGCATGCAAACCCCAATGATTGCACAACTCAAAATCCTTAAGTCTATCATGATACACCCGGTCTTCCATATCAGCAGGTTGAAGCACTACCGTGACCCAAGTGCAAATTTTCTATACCGAGATGTCCTTCCACCCCCTCCGGTCCAAATGGACGGTGATACGGAGTACCGTGTCGAGGACACCATCGTCAGCCACCATCGTCTTGGAAACACTATGATGTATCTAATTAAGTGGCATGGCTACGATGACATGCACAACACTTGGGAGCCCTACGATAATCTATGAGACGTCGATCATCAGATCAACGGGTATTTCTGTTGACACTGGCCATATCAACGTAATGTGCCGAGATGACTCGGCTAAAATTGGGGGAAGTGTTATGTACAAGATGTAGACGAGTTCCTGATATTTTCCTGACAACTTCTGGATTTTTACCTCAACTGGCCAAGGGCATTTTGGCCAACTACCTCATTCGGCGATGTCTCGTTCTCAAAGTTTTGCACAACTTTGACCACCCTCCAGAAAAGTTGACAAAAGTTTTATATTAAAATATCGATTTTTCAAGGTTGTTTGGTTGACTTCTCGATGGCGCTGGATCTTTATACAAACGCACTTAGAAATTCGTGAAGCCTCCTCATTTTTTCGATAGAGCATCTTGAAGCAGCCAGTCACGGCACGACCGCACACGCGTTTTTCGGCTCACGCGCAGATGAGCCAACATATGCCTCATTTCCATTCTCCATATTGTATATATGTGTCTGATGAACTCGACCCTTGTCATTGACGTGCACTTATCACTCATTATAAAATTGCTCATGTGTCCCAAAATCCCAAACCGTATTCTTCCTCGCATCTTTCCTTGTACGCTGAGCGGAATATAGGTGGTTCACAGGGATGAGGTGTGGGACAAAAGACGATTTGGGAGTTTGGGTTAATTGGATAATTTCCATGGAGCAGTAAGTGTACTTCAATGACGAGTGTTGAGGGCATTGAACACATAGATACAATGCAAAGAATAAAAATGAGGGCGTCGGCGTTCGAGGCGAGCGGCGCGTGCGAGGTCAGACCGTGAATGGCTGATTTGAGAAGCTCCGCCAAGATGTTGAGGGGTTTTGAGAATATCATGATGCTTCTTTATAAAAGTCGAATGCTCTCACAAAGTCAACAGAATGATATTACAATGTCGATATGGTTCACAACACTTCTTCGAATTATTCTGGAAAGTGATCGGAGTAGTCAAAACTTCTGGAACAGAAAACCGAAGGTCAGTGCAGTTGGTCGAAATGTCCTCAGCCAAACTGCGTTAAAATCTGGAATTCATCGTATGGTGGGCCATGAATGTAAGGAAATAAATGCCCACTCGCAGAGTTTAGGAGCTCGTGTACGTCAGGGACGTAACACTTCCCGACCTTTTAGCCGTGACCTCCTGCCATGCTAGCAGACGTAGGCCACCGAAGGTGAAAGTAGCTATCGATCAGATGATTGATGTCTCGCAGGTTGTCGTAGGACTCCCAACTGGTGTGCGCGGCGTCGTAGCCGTGCCACTTGACCAGATACTTGGTTGCTTTTCTACGACGTTGATGTCCAATGATATCTTCAATCACGTACTCCGTATCCATGTCCACTTTTGTTGGAGGTGGAGGTGCGATGTCTCTACCAGGGAGGCTCGTACTTGGGTCGTGGCAGTGCTTGAGCTTGTTGATGTGGAAGACAGGGTGAATCGCCATATTGTGAGTGAGACAAAGTCGAGTGAAAACCGGTGTTTGTATTTTCTCGATCTCAAACGGTCACAACCAACGGGGTTTTAGCTTCGAGAAGTCCTATCCTCGGAGTTTGATGTTTGCAGAGTTGAGGAGGAAACGATCACCAGTGCTCAATGTTTCATCGTTGCGATGGATATCAACATTGGAGATGTTTCTCTGATTCTGCAATCTAGCCAGTGTGGCGGGAAGTTTTCCGTATACCACCTCAAAAGGTATTTTACCAACTACGGCAGAATTGGTGGAGTTGTATGCAAGTTCGACAGTTGGCTGTTTTGTGCCCAATATGTGTTGTGTTGTCTTCACAAAGTTTGGAGACATTGTTCAAGTGTCTGATTGGTGTCCTCAGTTTGTGCATTGGTCTGAAGATGGAACGCCATAGATAGCTAGGTTCGAGTGACGTAAAGCGTCATCAGTTCGTGCCAAAAAACGGTTTGTAAAGCGGCCGTCTCTATGGCACTCCGTACAGCTGCACGATCTGATTTAGGAATAGCCATGCTGTTCCTTCAACAGTGGTGGTGATGGTCGTCGCAATGAAGTTCGACATTTTGAAAAACCTGTCCAGCACGATGAGGATGGAGTCATACCCCTCGGGTGTGGCAGGCACACATGTCACGAACTCCATGCTGATGTCAGCCCATGGTTCCATCGAAACGGGTAGGGGTTGAAGCAGACCAGGCATTCGTGTGCGACAAGATTTTGATCTCTGCAAAATGTCGTATGATTTGGAGAAGGCCGCCACGTCGGTCGGCATCTTGTCCCACCAATAGTACTTCGCCAACGTCTTGATCGTCTTGTCCTCACCAAACTCTCCACCTGGACCAGTATTGTTGCATTCCTCCAATAACATCTGTTACAGTTCGTCATTTTCAGGCATGACGACCAGGTGAGTGAATCCACGTCACCATTAGGGGTCCTCAAAATGAAACTTGCCTTTGTCGTACCCGCCGAACTCCTCGTAACCCTTCGCGAACAGTCTCGTGAGGTATGGTTCTCTTTCGACAAGGAACGTACTAATCTTGGCCATGAAATCTGGTCGCCAACTTAGAGCGTCACATGGATTTGTTTTTCCAGGCCGATACTTGATGTAGTAGTCAAATTTGGGCTTAAGGAACTCCATCCAAGGAGTCTTTCGACTGCTTAGACTTGGCTAGGTCTTCAGATATTTTAAATACTGATGGACGGTGCAAATGATGCATCGTTGATATTCCATGTAGCACCGCTATGTCTTGACCGCGTGCACAAATATGAAAATCTCCTTTTCGTGCACCGCGTAGTTGAGTTCTGGCCTGCGTAGTTTTTGTGTCATGTACGCGACCGTCTGTTCTACACTGCTGTTGTCTTGGAGGAGAACGGTTCCAATGGCTCGATTGGATGCATTGGTGGCCATGATGTAGTCCACCATTGGATCTGCCAATGGTAAGGTTGGCACCGAGGTCATGGCCTTTCTCAAAGAGGTAAACACTCCTTCTCTGGTATCCCCCCAATTCCACTCGGTACTTTTCCGGGTGAAATTGGAGGAAGGCACAGACATCCACGCATAGTCCTTCATGAATCAATGGTAGTAATTTCAGAATCATGAAAACACCTGAATGTCCCAGACATTTGTGGGTTTCGGCCAGTCAGCAACTGCCTCCACCTTTTTTGGATCCATGCTGATCCGTTCGCCGCCCATGATGTAGCCCAAAAACTCGATAAAACGGCAAACGAAGTCACACTTTGTGAGGTTTCCAAAAAAATCTCTCTTTGTAAAATCTTGGGAACCTTTTGGATATGCCCATTATGCTCCTCCAAAGTGCAGACGTACACCAACATATCATTGAGATATACGATGAAAACAATTCAAGTTACGGGTGAAAGATGTTAATCATCGTCTCCATAAATATTGCAAGTACAAGCAACATGACCATGGACTCAAAATGCCCATATCTTGTGTGCAATACTTTCTTCTCAAATTCCTTATTAGATACTTGGATCTAATAACAGCCGTTGCGTAGTAGGTCTATCTCGTTATAAATTCGGGCTTTACGTAGTTGGTCAAAATTTTCATCTGCGCGCGAGAGGGGATAGCGGCTCTTGATTGAGATGTCGCTCAACGCCTGATCGTCCATGGACATCGACATTTCACATGATTTCTTTTTCACAACAAGTACTTGTGCCACGTAAGGTAGCGTGAAGTGCTTGATGAACCTTGGCTGAGCATCTCGTCAACCTGATTTTTAAGCTCAATCAATTCGTGATCACTCATCCGATAGGTCATCTTCAATGTTGATCTACTACCCGACTTTAGAGCATTCTGATGGTTGATGTTACATTGCGGTGGCAACTCTCAGAGAATTTCATCGGGAAAAACCCCTTAGAACTCCTCCATGAGGTCTGCAAACTCTTTTGGTACTGTTGTGAACTCGTCAGGCATCGAGGTCGTGGATGTCACTTCGGGTGCTGTTTTGCTTCCGCTTCCTCTACCTCCACGTGGACTAGCCATGCTTGGACTCTATGCTTCACATATTTCTTGGCCAAATCTAGAGATATTGGCTGGCACCTCTTACGACGATCATAGATTCCTCTACTCCTTCCACCTCTGTAGTTTCCCATAACCGCCACTGCATCGTGGGTTGCTCGACCAGAGATAGATGTTGCTTTCTGCCATGAATGCTGACGTATACTGTTCCGCTACTCTAGTCGACCTACGGATTGTGCCGGTACACAAAATCTCGTCCAAGCATGATTTTTTGGTCGTTCATTGAAAACTTCATCCAGACCGTTACGTCATGCAGATCTCTTATTTGTAGCTGGAGTGATCCGTGGAGTCTATGGATTTGCAGTCGTCTGTTCACGGATTTTCTTTCATAATTTTCAAGTTCATTCTGCAAACCCAGCTTCCAAACCATGTTGTTGCTAACAAAACTGTGAGAAGCTCCTCCATCTAGTAGTATCGGTATCGTTCTGTGACTTTTACAACCTCTCGGTTGCACTTATAGCTGTATCGCCAGTTGATCAACCTTATACCCCTCGTCCAAAATTGCAATATCAAGAATCCTCGTCTACGACAACGTAAGCTGTTCAGATGTGCAATTGGTCAACACAGATTTTTCGAACTAGAAGGGAGTCTCGCAGATCACTTATGCCCTTTATCTTTTCCAAATTCTTTGCTCTTCTTCTACGACTTTCCATCCTTTTGCATGTTTTTTGTCGCGTTCTGTAGTCACACAAGATGTGGCCCGATTTCTTGCAAGTCCAGCATTGTTGTTGATCACACAGACCGATGGTGTTAATCTCTATCAAAGTCAAGGTTTCCGTCAACCATGAATTTTCGCCGCCACGATAAGAATTGTGGCTTTTGGATTGTCAGCCATTGGATTCCTGCATCCGAGCGTTGTAGTTGGCGATGTTGATGCGGTCCGCTGCTGCAATCATCTGCGGAAGGTCATCCTGGATGCCAAAAATGGCAATTGCTCACCGAATATCTCGTTTGAAGCTATTGTAGTAGAAACACTATTCATCGAGGTTGGGATCACTATCGGTGGTGATTTCTCAAAACACTGAGTGTACTCTGCCATGCGAGACTGCTCACGCAGACCTTGGAGTATGTACCATGCCTCAAACTTCTCGTTCAGATTCCTCAAGCGAGCGAGGGTAGTTTGCACGAAGTTGCTCCACGGTTTTGGTGGCCTGAGACAGTCGGCCACATCAGATTTATCTTCTTAAGAGGTAGTACGCCTGCGGTCGGCAATGCGATAACAGTTGCGTGAGCCGTTAATCCACCTCTGCCGGTCTCCTACTGCCACTGGATGGTCTTTAGACTAGACGAGCAACTCAAAGTCGTGCCACACAAAAGCGCGGCCACTAGGTCAACTGTGTTCTTTGTATTCTTGGCCCTTGCAGTGGTGAATTACACCTCCAAACACATCAGCCATATCCAGACTGTCAGTCCTTGAAGTTTTCAGGATCGAACAGCTCGGGAAGTGTTGGTCGAATACGGGATTCACTTGAGAGTCATAAACTTCTCTCAGTGAGCACTGTTTCGAGTGTACAAGAAACTCAATGCTCCTCCATTGCCGCGTTGAGCTGTTGGAGAAGATGGGTGTTGAGGCTCTGAAGTCCCAATAATTTATGGTATAGGTCTTTGTTATTTGTGCTTGTCGGCCGATGCCTCCCATCATGCCAATAATCGATCCAACATGTTGCAACGAAGTTGAAGGGTTTGTCGAGCCTGAGAGGTCCATCACCGGATTGGCCGTCGGGTTCGTCGGAGCAGCACCATTTGCCATAAAAATTGCCATTGTTGCCTGGTTCACTTAGAGAGCATCGTTGTTCTCGTGCTCCTGATCCGCCATTGCCGAAGTTATCACCGGGGACTGCTGCACATCGGTTGGTGCACTCACTCTGTTCACCATTTTCGTCACGAAGTTTGAGATCTTTTGAACAGTGGATATGCGCCAAGGACTCGTGCGAGGTTGTTGCCTGGTAGTTAACGTGTTGGTTGTCCCTCCAGCGCCGCCGCATTCTGATACCAAGTGTTATCCCGAGCCGGAACATAGGTGGTTCACAGGCATGAGGTGCAGGACAAAAGACGATTCGGGAGTTTGTGAAAATTGGATAATCTGTTCTAAGAGGTAAGTGTACTTTGATGAGGAGTGTCAAAGTGTGTTGAGCACATATATACAATGCCAAGAATGAGACATGAGTTGGGTCATCCGCGTTCGAGCCAAGCGGCACGTGCGAGGTCGCGTCGTAAGTGGTCGATTTGAGAAGCACCATCGACAAGTCGGGGGTACTTTGAGAATATCGTGGCACTTCTTTATAAAAGTCAAGTGCCATCGTGAAGTCAACCAAATGATATCAAAACGTGGATATGGTTCGTGACACTTCTTTCGACCATTCTGGAAAGTGGTCAAAATTGTCAAAACTTTTGGAATGGAATACGGAAGGTCAGGGCAGTTGGCCAAAATGCCCTCGGCCAAATGACGTACACATCCCAAAGTCGTCGTTTGGTGGGCCATGAATATAAAGAGAAATGTCCACTGGCAGTGTTTAGGAACTCGTGTATATTAGGGACGTAACAGTTGTGACAGGCATAACAACTGGTACTTGTGGATTGGATCTGAGTCCAAGGAAAACATCCGCAAGTCTGTTGTACAAACACCATCGTTGCTTTCAATTAGTATCACAGAAAAATTGGACCTTAGATCAGCACATGCGATAATTGATTTGGATGGTAGTGTTGCTTTAAAGGTCTGCGGCATGGTATCAGTCATAAAGCAGACATGAGTATCCGAGGATGGCATCTTGCATGGTCGAGTTTTCAAAAAAGGCATATGCCTTTGTCATGATTCTAACTCGTCGTCTCTTGTCCGGGCAAGGCACAAACATTGCATCTCAGGTTCATTTTCCCTTCTTAATAATGTGGATATTTCTCTGCTTTACACCTCATCCCTTTTAACCATGCATGTTCGACTTTACGTAACACCACAAAAAATGCCACATGCTTAAGTGATGTAGAAAATTCTTCAACCACCCACTCGTTGCGGATATTTCCACATTGGGAGAGTGACCATTTGTCCACAAAATTCTCAATAACTATCGCCATATCCAAGTTTCGCACATTAACCATGCCATATGCAAATTTGGGACTTTTTTTCACTTTATTGGCGGTGTATCCAACGAGCATGCAAAAAAATACGCTATATGAAAGATATATCACAAACCCATCCACAGAGGGGTTTATGACCCTTTTCACAAAGGTTTGCGAGGGTTTTGAGTTGTTGGTCCGAAACACCCCATGCGTTGAAAGGGAACCTGCTAGGCTCTACTACCACAGGACCTAGCAGGAGCCCACGCAAAAAGAAAACCCTAAACTCCTGAGTGTATTTTGGGGTAGGGTTTGAAAGCGCTTGCATGTATTAAAGTGGGTTTTCTTCTACAAACCATTCGGGAAAGGTGTTTTTGCTCGATCACAATTGAGGAATTAGCCCCTTTGTTTGGACTCGCAAACCCCCATTCGCGGATGTAGGATTTTATGTTTGCGTAGGCATAGCCTGCGCAAACATAAATCTGCGATTGGGGATTTACAAGTCCAAAAAAAGGGCTAATCCCTCTATCACAATTCTCGCAGCGATGGGGTTGACACATCACCCTCCTCGCGTCGCTCATCGGGCATGGCCATCAAAATGGACATAGAGTTTTTCTAACCATTTGGATATGGTGTAGTTAATATCCATGTTACAGACATCTCAGGCTTATGTTGACGCCTGCACAGATATATCAGCTATAACGTCCTTCCCACGTTGTTGAGTGATTTTCTTGAATGCTAGGGTATTTTGTGTATTTTCTGTTTCATTTGGTGTATACGTTATTTCAGGCCCTAGATCACGCATGTGTGATTTGTTTCCTCTACTTTCCACGTCTTGTTGCTCTTTGTCGCGAACAGGGTTTGCAACAAAGAGTGTCAAGATGTGAAAAGTAGAGGAAATATGTGGTGTATACGTTATTTATACGTTGGTGTATATGTCAGTTTTTTCACATCTTGATGCTCTTTGTCACAAACAGGGTTCTTATGAATTGCAACACTCACTACGACATGCACTAAATAAAGAAGCAATGCTATCTCCCAAATCTGGAAAGCTCATCCAACACTCTGCTCTTTTGTTGCATCCACAAACGTTACACAAGAAAATCTACATCAACACCTCATGGATACACTTACTTATGGAAGACATAAGATCACACTGGCCTTCCCCACACAATAGTACTCAACAGCAAAGAAAAATACCCGACCTTGACACTTGAACTCCCGAGAACAATACCCGACCCTCCCTTCGAGGCACCAACAACAAGGCTAAGCCGACACAAGAAACCCCCCACATACAAGAGACACCACAAATCGAAATGTTCCATCTTGGTCATCCTCGTCTTACGACCGGGAGCATCATGCCCCGCATGTCGAGCCTTCACCTCAACACAAGAATTGCAACACATCCACACCCAACA
>SZWC01019654.1:39436-52123 GCA_023375785.1 Penium margaritaceum
AGCTAGGACGATGCGCAGACTCCTTTACGCCATTCCGCGCGAGACCGTCGTCGCCTTTCGCTCATTCCTTGGCGAGGCCGGCACAGCCACCGGCGCCGGCGCTGATCCACGCGGGGGCTGGGACCTGGCATTATCCCTGCTTGCTGCATAGACAGACGCCACCCACGCCGCGTGCATTCTTGCCTTTCACTCCCTTCGTCAGGGACCTACTGAGCCTACAGCCGACTAATGGCGACGCGCCATGCACATCTATACGCGCCTTAGGACCTCAGGAGGTACACAGCTGTGGGCGCTCCACACGATCATGCTCGGAGTTCGCCTTGAGTACACAGACATCTTCATGAGTTACAACGACGATGTGCTCGAGCCTTTTTTGGCCTCACTACAGCTTCTTCCCTGGGCGCACCAGCTCTTCCTCCAGGTGACCTATGCTCATGAGACAACCATGGCCCATCTCGAGACTCCCCTTACTATAGCAATCGTCACATCACCACCGACGCCCCTCTTACAGTCCCATTCTCCATCCTCCGTCACGTCCTTATCTTCCTCTTCCTCTTCCACCCCGCTTACACCGACTCAGAAACAGGGTGTCGCGGTAGTAGCACAAGGGAAGAAGAAGAAGGGGAAGCGCGGCTGGGGTCAGCAACAGTCACAGCAGCGGCCGTCATCAAGTAGTAGCAGTGGACACTCTGTTCACTGCTACAACTATAACTATGGAGGCGTCCATCAGCCGTTCCTACACTGAATGCCAGCAGCCGCTCAACTGGGCGCGGATTACACACGGGCTTCAGGCTGCACATGCACTCCGTTCTACGTCTAGCAGCACANGTATTCCATTACCCGTTGTACAGTGACGACCTCCAGTCGTG
Organism: Penium margaritaceum; assembly: GCA_023375785.1. Lineage (NCBI taxonomy): Eukaryota > Viridiplantae > Streptophyta > Zygnematophyceae > Desmidiales > Peniaceae > Penium > Penium margaritaceum. The sequence goes on from SZWC01019654.1 coordinate 40,306, forward strand.
ATTCCGGTGGCACTTGGATCATCGATTCCGTTGCCACTCATCACATGACCTATCGTTGTAGCCACTTCGTTGTTCTCGGCCCTGTTGTGTTTGTTCGTTCCGTTCGCACAGGCTCAGGTCAGTCCTTACCAGTCCAGCGTGTTGGGTTCGTGTGTTTCAACGGTCCGTCTGCCCCCTGTATCTTTCCAAGGTGTTGTTTGTGCCTGAACTTGAGCTCAGTTTGCTTCCTCTATGTGCTTGCATGCTGATGGGACTCTATGTGGAGCACACTGTAGACTCCGCGACTGTGACTGCTATGGATACTCATAGCAATGTTCTTTGTGCCTCTGTTGTGGATGACTTGTATTGTGTCTCTCGGACTTCTCCTCCTTGCTCCCTTTCCCCTTCAGCTCGTGTTTTTGTCACTGGTCTTCTGTCTCCTGAGCACCAGCGATTGCTTCATCACCGTCTGTGTCATGTAGGCTCCGACACTGTGTCGAAGCTCATTCGGACACAGCCCACCCTTGGTCTTGACGCGACTTCTTTCGAGAAGCCACCCAAGACCAACTGACTCTTCTGCGCTCAGGGTAAGATTAATCGTTCCCATTCTCGCGCACTTCGCCCTCTCGAGTTAGTCCATTCTGACCTTCTTGGTCCTCTTCCCGTCAAGTTTCTGTCTCATTGGGGCCGATACGCCCTAACCCTGACTGATGAATTCACCCAAATGCGGTGGGTCTACAGCTTGCGCCAGAAGAATGGCGTCGCTCTCGCGGTTTGCCTTTGGCTAGTGATGGCTGAGCGTCAGTCCCGTCACACATTGCATACCTTTTGCTCGGATCGCGGTGGTGAGTTTCTTGGCAAGATGGACGGCTTCTTTGCCGAGCACGGGATCTTTCACCAGGTCTCCGCTCCTACTCCTCAGCAGAGCGGTGATTCTGNCTCACCTTTGTGTCCTTTGTCGTTCCTCCCCACCGACTGCCCATCGTCCTTCTGATGCCGAGTATTCCATTACCCGTTGTACAGTGACGACCTCCAGTCGTGATTCCGGTGGCACTTGGATCATCGATTCCGTTGCCACTCATCACATGACCTATCGTTGTAGCCACTTCGTTGTTCTCGGCCCTGTTGTGTTTGTTCGTTCCGTTCGCACAGGCTCAGGGTGTTGGGTTCGTGTGTTTCAACGGTCCGTCTGCCCCCTGTATCTTTCCAAGGTGTTGTTTGTGCCTGAACTTGAGCTCAGTTTGCTTCCTCTATGTGCTTGCACGCTGATGGGACTCTATGTGGAGCACACTGTAGACTCCGCGACTGTGACTGCTATGGATACTCATAGCAATGTTCTTCGTGCCTCTGTTGTGGATGACTTGTATTGTGTCTCTCGGACTTCTCCTCCTTGCTCCCTTTCCCCTTCAGCTCGTGTTTTTGTCACTGGTCTTCTGTCTCCTGAGCACCAGCGATTGCTTCATCACCGTCTGTGTCATGTAGGCTCCGACACTATGTCGAAGCTCATTCGGACACAGCCCACCCTTGGTCTTGACGCGACTTCTTTCGAGAAGCCACCCAAGACCGACTGNCCAGGTCTCCGCTCCTACTCCTCAGCAGAGCGGTGATTCTGAGCGGTGGAACCACACCATGGAGGATGCGGTTTGCACTATGCGGTCTGAGTGCGGTCTCCCGGAGTCCTTCACTTTTGAAGGATTTGCCTACATGACTTGGGTCTGGAACCGCCCACCGGCATGGTCCTCTTCCAGACCACGTCACACCGTAAGAGCTCTGGTCCGGCAACCGTGCTGACCTGCGCCTCGCTCGCATCTGAGGATCCTTGGCTTCAATGTGGTACACCGAGAATGAGCAGGGGTCCAACGTCTCACCGTGGGGTCGCTTGTGTGACTTTGCAGGCATCTTCCCGCGGTTGAAGGCCTGGCATTTTTGGGACCCCACTCGTTGTCGCATTGTTGTGTCACGCGACTCGCTCTTCTTTGACTCCCTTACCTACCGTGATCTGACTTCCATCACGTTGTTATCCGCCACGCATGTTCCTACATGTGAGGGTTCTTGACGGATGGGGGAGTCTGCGCCTGCGAATACCTCTCGCCAGGCTGATGTGTCCGTTCGAGCTCCCTTCACTTCTCGGTCTCCGGCTCTTGATAACCCAGCGATCATCGTCGTCGGTCCAAAGACCTCTCCCACACAACCGGCTTCTACCCTTTTACCTTCGCACCCCACAGGTACCCATGATCCCGTGCCCGTGCGCAAAACTGCGACTGTACCTGTGTCCGCTGGTACTCCTACCTCTGTGCGTGGTCCAGCCTCAAATGCTCCTGCTGCCGCACCCAGTCCCATGTCTCCCACACACGCATCTCCTCGCACGGCATCACCAGCTCCCTTGCCTTAGCCTTCACCAGTTGTGGTTGTGCCTGTCCCTCAACGTGAGGTGCGCCCCTCGAGCCAAGGTTACTCCCGTGAGCCTGGCGGTCGTCTTCGACCATTAGACTCCGAATTCCAATGAGTGTTAGGTCCCACACCCAGGCGCTCCACTCGCAACATCGCGAGTGGTGATCCCAGCACAAAGGCCCTAGGCCTGAGTGTCCGCATTGAGCACACAGAGATACATCCAGCCTGCCCCGTAGGGCACGATCTTGTCACTCGCGAGTTCCATATCGCTTGTGATGCCGTAGCTGATCTTGTAGTCGTCAGACCTAGAACTAAGGCGTGTGCTCTTGCCATGCACAGCTCTCCCTCTATGGCGCCTGACCCGGAAACACTGAGGGAAGATCTCTCATCACAGGATGCTAACGCTTGGCATGCTGTCTACGAGGATGAGCTTCGCGCCATCCGAGAGCACGGAGTTTACGAGCTAGTTGACCTTCTTCCGGGGAGGAAGGTTATTCAAGTCAAGTGGATCTTTCGCAAGAAAGTGAAGCCGGATGGCTCACTAGAACACCATAAGGCCCGCTTGGTCATCAAGGGGTACTCTCAAATCGAGGGCATCGATTACACTGACATCTTTACCACTGTCGGCCACATGACCTCAGTTCGAGCTCTGTTCGGTGTAGTGGCTCAGCATGACTATGAATAGCACCAGATGGATGTGAACAATGCGTTCCTCCATGGCTCTCTAGATGAGGAGATTTACGTGGCTTAGCCACCTTACTTTGAGGAAGATGACAAGGTCTGGCGCTTGCGCAAGTCCTTGTACGGCCTCAAGCAGTCTCCGCGGTGTTAGAACCGGGAGATCACTGGCACTCTAACTCGTGCAGGATATGTACAGAGCGAGGCAGATCCCTCTCTCTTCATTCGACGGACGCCTTAGCGGTTCACCGCCATCCTGGTCTATGTCGATGACCTTGTGATCGCATCTCCTTCACTGGAAACCGTGAAAGAGGCCAAGGTTGTCTTCCAGAATGCCTACAGGATGAAGGACCTCGATCCTACAGCGGTGTTTCTTGGCATGGAGATCGTACGAGACCATAGACATCGGACGCTACTGTTGCATCAGGCCTGATACGCACATGTTGTGGGGGAGCGCTTCAGCGACCTCCTTGGCGCAGTGCCCACCGCTTCCACGCCTCTCACGCCCGATGGGCAGGATGCCCTTAAGGTGAACGATCCCACATAGCTGGGGGAGATAGAGGACGTGACCTTGTACCTCCGTCTCATCGGATCTCTGATGTACCTGGCCACTGCCACAGGTCCTGACATCGCTTTTGCCGTCAACCTCCTTGCTCTGTTTTTGCAAGCTCCATGTGCCAGAGCCCTTCACGCGGCTGTGCGAGTGGTGCAGTATGTGGTCTCCACACCGTAACTCGGACTCTGCTTTCGCCGGCAGTGTTTGGTGGTGCTTGACGGCTACACTGACAGCGACTGGGCCTGGAGCCCAGATGGACGCAGTCACACTTGTTACGTGTTCCTGCTCGGTGGTACCGCTCTCTCCTCACGCAGTGAGAAGCAGGGCTGCATCACACATAGCAAATCGGAGGCAGAGTACGTTGCTTTGGGTGTAGGGGCTGCTGGGGCGGTATGGCTGCAATGCCTGTTCCTTGAGTTGGGTCAGTCTGTACCCGCCATTGTGCTTCGTTGCGACAACCAGAGTGCTCTCGCCATTGCAGAGAACTCTAGTGTCTTTCACGCTCGCACGAAGCACATTGTGGTTGAGCATCACTTTGTGTGTTATCTGGAGGAGCGACATGTGATCTCCGCCATATGGGTTGGCACTGAAATGCAGCGTGTTGATTTCTTGACGAAGGCACTAGCTCGCGGAAAGTTCCTGGTGGCCATTCGTTCTACTGGGCTTCGCCCCTTGCCTGAGAGTGGTTGAGTGTGGGGTGTGGCTGTGTCCGTGTCACATCTGTTTTTGCACTTATTGTTGTAATCATCTTAGTGTTGCACGTGTATGGACATGCGTACCATCGGGTCATAGGGGAGTGTAGTGATTTATCACGTTCCTGTCGACCTGTACAGTTTACTGTGACCACTCGGCCGTGTCCATACTCGTGCAGATCCCGGATGCGGACCTTGGTGGTACCGGTGCGGCGTCCCCTGTGGACTACCAGCTTCGAGCTGACCGACGACCGTTCCAGAGCTCCGGACACTGCCAGAGACCTCCTGTAGGTTTCTACTGCAGCACGCAGGAGTTTTACGATGGACTGGCCATGGGCCCGATTTGCATGGTTTGCATTGTGTGTCTATCGTTTGATGTTGGATGTATGCATGAGACCAGTCGTAGCGTCCGGCTTGTGGACCTGCACGTCTAGGTTCAGACGGCGTAGCGTTATGACATGTCTGCGCAGAGTTACGGCCAAAACAGTGGATTTGGGCCGGTCTTTGGACAAATCTTGCACTGCCGCGTGCGCCACCCGCAGTGCGCCGCGGCAGGTACTTCTGCCATGGACCTGTCATTTGTCATCTCTCTCTACAAATGCTATTGAAGCATTTTTACACTTTCCCTTGTGTCTCCTAGCCAGACCCTTGCCGTTGTGTGCACGACCTGTGACTGTTGTCAACGTCTAACTAGGCACTTACGCCTGGTTGACGGCTGTGTCGCTAGGAAGTTTCCACGCATCTTCTCACACTCCCCTTCGTTTTCAACCACAAGATGTCATGTTGCGCATCATCTACATATCCATCAAAGTCAACCACAGATTATGTTTTCTCCTCCCCCCTTATCCTCACTATGCCCTCACCACAACGAACTAGGAACAACTGAACACTGCTGTTGTGCTTTGTGCCGTTCCTGTATAGTTTACTGTGACCACTCGGCCGTGTCCATACTCGTGTAGATCCCTGAGGCAGGCGGCCCTGGTGACACCGGCGCGACGACAGGCGGTGGACTACCCGTCTGGAGCTGACCGACCACTGTTCCAGAGCCCCAGATGTCACCGGGACTCCTTGCTGTGCCTTCTACGTCTTGCAGGCGCCTTTCGGCGGACTGGGCATGAGGTCCATTTGCATGTTTTTGCATTATATGCTCGCTGTCGGTTGATGGATGCATGCATGTGACCAGTCGTTGCGTGCGTCTTTTGATTCTGCACGTCTAGGTTCAGACGACGTAAGATTCTAACATGTGTGCGCAGAGTTACGGCCAAAACAGTGGTTTTGGGCCGTAACTAGGACAGCTCTTGGACTGCCGCGTGCGACACCCGCCGTGCGCCGCGGCAGGTATTTATGCCCTGGACCTGTCAGTTGTCATTTCTCTCTGCATTTACTAAGCTATTGAAGCTTATGAGACTTTGCGCGTCTCCCTAGCCTGATCCTTGCTGTTTCTTGCACCTGCCTGCTTGCTAGTGCGTCAGCTGACTGGACAGTGTCGCCACGTCAGCAGCAGCAAGGCTAGGAAGCTTCCTAGCAGTTTCTTATGGTATCAGAGCAGTGAGACAGATCTCACCGAGCTGCGCAGCAGAGACGCAGCAGAGCAGCAGCAGTGAGAGTCACCGCTGCAGCAGATCTTCTGGGACCCGTTGGAGAAGGTCAACCGCCGTCAACGTGAGATCGCAGTTGCAGAGACAGCAGCAGCGACGCATACCACCACGCAGAGGGGCGTGGCGGCGGCGGTGCCAGCAGCCCTTCTCCCACCGCCGCCACAGCTGAGTAGCAGCAACAGCGCAGCAGCCACAGCCGCAGCAGCAGCGTGACAGCAGCCGCGGCAGCAGCAGCGGCGGCAGTAGCAGCGCAGCAGCTGCAGCGGCGGCGGCGGCAACAGCAGCCGCAGCAGCGGCAGCAGCACCAACAGCCGCAGCGCAGCTACAGCAGCAGAAGCAGCAGCGGCAGCGGCGGCAGCAGCGGCAGCAGCAGAAGCGAGCGGCGGCGGCAGCGAGCTGCTACTGTAGCGCACAACAGCAGCAGCGCCAACGTGCAACTGCTACTGCCACCGCCGCGCACGCAGCCACGCAGCTGCTGCTGCAGCTGCCTACGCAGCTGCAGCAGCAGCTAGGCGGAAGCTGCTGCGCAGCTTCCGCGCAGCCTCCGCGCAGCCGCCACTGGGCGGCTGCACGCTCGCGCAGGACCGCAAGCGGAACAAAAAAAAACGTCAGCGTCGACGCTGACGTCAGCATTCTGCTTGCTGATGTCATCAGGTCGTGCTGACGTCAGCAACCACCTGCTGACGTCAGCAACCACCTGCTGACGTCAGCACCATACTTAGGCAAATTTTTGGCCGGATAGTCAAAAATCGCCAGCGTCTCAACTCCTCGAGAAACGCTGACGGTTTTGAAATCCGACAAACCTGACCTGTCTGTCCATACTGAGAGGCGACATGGACTCGGACAAGGGGAAGGCGACTGGTGATCCCTCCTTCTCCTCCTCTGGCGTCTTGAGCCCATGCTCGCAGGCCATTGAGGACCTGCGGAGCCAGCAGGTTGAGATGCGCCGCCTCCAGCGGGAGCAGACTGATGCCATCCGCACGCTGACTGAGCTTCTGCGTGGCCAGTCCACAGTTCCACGGCAGGGTTCCGAGGGAGCTGCCGGCGTCGCGTTCTCTGCACAGCAGTCAGCTCAGGGACCTGGTACAGGTGCTCGGCCTGACCCACCACCTTCAGACCTCCTGGATGATGAGCCATTCATGCCAGGTATGACAGACGACTCCCCGGATCATGACATCCGGGCCCTTCAGGAGCGCCTCCGTCAGCTGCAGACGGGCACCAGATCTCCTGTGGTGCCTACGGTGCGACCGTCACCTGACTATCCCCTTCCAGGTTTCTTCCCTGTCTCTCNAGGCAAATTTTTGGCCGGATAGTCAAAAATTGCCAGCGTCTCAACTCCTCGAGAAACGCTGACGGTTTTGAAATCCGACAAACCTGACCTGTCTGTCCATACTGAGAGGCGACATGGACTCGGACAAGGGGAAGGCGACTGGTGATCCCTCCTCCTCCTCCTCTGGCGTCCTGAGCCCACGCTCGCAGGCCATTGAGGACCTGCGGAGCCAGCAGGTTGAGATGCGCCGCCTCCAGCGGGAGCTGACTGATGCCATCCGCACGCTGACTGAGCTTCTGCGTGGCCAGTCCACAGTTCCACGGCAGGGTTCCGAGGGAGCTGCCGGCGTCGCGTTCTCTGCACAGCAGTCAGCTCAGGGACCTGGTACAGGTGCTCGGCCTGACCCACCACCTTCAGACCTCCTGGATGATGAGCCATTCATGCCAGGTATGACAGACGACTCCCCGGATCATGACATCCGGGCCCTTCAGGAGCGCCTCCGTCAGCTGCAGACGGGCACCAGATCTCCTGTNCCTCCTCAGCCTGCGGCTGCTCTTCCCACGGAGCGGCAGCCAAAGGACTTTGAGGCACCACCCCCACGGTACATCAGCGAGGATGGGTTTGACTGCTGGGAGATCCTGTTTCAGGTGTGGGCCACCTCCGAGGGAGTTTGGCCTTACTACCACAGCCCATACCAGACTACAGACCCAGCACAGGTGTCGACAGCCGCCCGGGCCATGCGAGGACTTCTCTACGCTATGCCATGCGAGAATGTCGTCGACTTCCGCCCCTTCCTTGGCGAGGCAGGCACAGGCACCGGAGCTGATCCTCGTGGAGGCAGGGATCTGGCGCTGTCCCTACTGGCCGCAGAGACGCACGCCACGCGTGCGTCCTACATCCACGCTTTCCATTCGCTTTGTCAGGGATCAGCGGAGCTTGCGGCGGATTACTGGCGACGCGCCATGCGTATTTACACGCGCCTGGGTACCTCAGGGGGCACACAGCTGTGGGCACTCCGGGCGATCATGCTCGGAGTTCGCCTGGAGTACACCGACATCTTCGACCGGTACAGCGACGCCGTTCTCAAGCCCTTCTCGGCCTCCATGCAGCTGCTCCCTTGGGCGCATCAGCTTTTCCTCCAGGTGACGTTGACCCGCAAGGCTACAGTAGCACATCAGGAGACGTCCCTCGCTGCAGCAGTCCTCGCCTCACCATCTTCCATCCTACAGTCACCCTCATCCACCTCCATCACGACCTCATCTTCCTCTTCCTCCTCGACCCCGTCTACACCCACGCAGACGCAGGGCGTCGCAGTAGCCACCCAGGGGAAGAAGAAGAACAGGAAGCGCGGATCGGGCCAGCAGTAGTCGTCATCCAGTGGTAGCAGTGGGTGTTCCGTCCACTGCTACAACTGTGGAGGTGCCCATCGCTACACCGAGTGCCAGCAGCCGCTTGACTTGGGGCGCATCACCCGTGGACTTCAGGCGGCCCATGCTGCTCGTACCGCGCCCGGCACGTCGCCCGCACATCCCTCGGGATGCGCGGCGACTACGACTGCAGCTGATCCTGCGTCCTCGCCAGCGAGCAGCAGTGATCCAGACCCACGTGACCGCACCATCGCCGAGCTACGTCATCTTCTGGCGCTTCGCTTGCAGGGAGGTGCGAGTGTGTTGTCATCGTCGAGTGCGTCACAGACTGCTTGTTCGTCCGCCTTCGTGACTCGTGATGATGCGTGTGGGGGAGCACAGTCCGCATGTGATGAGGATGGGCCTGACTGCACAGACTGGGTCTACGAGGCTCACCTTCGTGATGTACGTCGTTCTGTCCCACTGACGGCTTAGCGTCCCTCTGATGCCGAGTGTTCCGTTGCTCGTTGTACAGTGACGTCCACCGGTCGTGACCCCAGTGGCACTTGGATCATTGATTCCGGTGCCACTCACCACATGACGTGTCGTCGCAGTGACTTTGTGGTTCTTNCGTGTGGGGGAGCACAGTCCGCATGTGATGAGGATGGGCCTGACTGCACAGACTGGGTCTACGAGGCTCACCTTCGTGATGTACGTCGTTCTGTCCCACTGACGGCTCAGCGTCCCTCTGATGCCGAGTGTTCCATTGCTCGTTGTACAGTGACGTCCACCGGTCGTGACCCCAGTGGCACTTGGATCATTGATTCCGGTGCCACTCACCACATGACGTGTCGTCGCAGTGACTTTGTGGTTCTTGGTCCCGTCACGACCATTCGTTCTGTTCGCACAGGCTCTGGTCAGTCCTTACCAGTCCACAGTGTTGGGGTTGTGTGCTTCGATGGTCCGTCTGGCCCCTTGTATCTTTCTGACGTGCTATTTGTACCTGATCTTGAGCTCAGCCTGCTGTCTGTACGTGCCTGCACTCTGATGGGTCTCTCTGTTGAGCACACTGCTGATTCGGCGACTGTGACTGCNCTTTGTGGTTCTTGGTCCCGTCACGACTGTTCGTTCTGTTCGCACAGGCTCTGGTCAGTCCTTACCAGTCCACAGTGTTGGGGTTGTGTGCTTCGATGGTCCGTCTGGCCCCTTGTATCTCTCTGACGTGCTATTTGTACCTGATCTTGAGCTCAGCCTGCTGTCTGTACGTGCCTGCACTCTGATGGGTCTCTCTGTTGAGCACACTGCTGATTCGGCCACTGTGACTGCTTCTGACACCCGTAGCATTGTTCTGCGTGCTTCAGTCGTTGATGACATGTACCGCATTGCTCGGCCGTCCTCCCCTCGCTCCCCTACGTCCTCTGGTGGCGTTTTTGTCACTGGTGTTCTATCCCCAGACCACCAGAGGTTGCTTCACCGACGTCTGTATCACGTGGGCTCCGACACTGTGTCGAAGCTCATCCGGACACAGCCCGCTCTTGGTCTTGACGTGGCTTCTTTCGAGAAGCCACCCAAGACCGACTGCCTTTTTTGCGCTCAGGGTAAGATGCACAGGTGCACTTACCCTGATTCGCGTTCACGAGCACTGCGGCCCCTCGAGTTGGTCCACTCGGACCTACTTGGTCCTCTCCCGGTTGAGTCCGTGTCCGAGAGGGGCCGATATGTTCTGACACTGACTGATGACTTCACCCGGATGCGGTGGGTCTACAGTCTGCGTCAGAAGAGCGACGCCGCCCTTGCGGTTCGGCTCTGGCTCGTGATGGCTGAGCGTCAGTCTCGCCACGCGCTAGACACCTTTCGATCGGATCGCGGTGGCGAGTTCCTCGGTGAGATGGACGCCTTCTTTGCCGAGCACAGCATTTTTCACCAGGTCTCCGCTCCTGCCACCCCACAGCAGAACGGTGTCTCTGAGCGCTGGAACCGCACCATGGACGATGCGGTCCGCGCCATGCGGTCTGAGTGCGGTCTCCCGGAGTCCTTCGCCTTCGAGGGTTTCTCCTACATGACCTGGGTCTGGAACCGCCTTCCGCATGGTCCGCTTCCGGACCATATTACACCGTACGAGCTTTGGTTTGGCCACCGTGCTGATCTTCGCCTCGCTCGCGTCTGGGGTTCCCTGGCCTCCGTGTGGTACACCGAGGACCAGCAGGGGTCCAAGGTCTCCCCTCGGGGTCGCTTGTGTGCCTTCATCGACATCTCCCCGCGGTCGAAGGCCTGGCGCTTCTGGGACCCCACTCGCCGTCGTGTCATCGAGTCTCATGACGCGCTGTTTTTTGAGTCACTCACTTACCGTGATCTGACTTCCATCACAGCCCTCTCTGCCGCCCACGTCCCTTCCTGTGAGGGTTCTCGGCGGATTGGGGAGATTTCTCCGCCGTCGACCACTGGTCGCCAGGCTGATGGGTCCGCTCGAGCCCCCTCTCGGTCTCCAGCACTTGACGACCCGGCTATTATTGCCGTTGGCCCAGAAATATCGCCTGTGTTGCCCACTTCACACCCTACAGACACCACGGCCCTCACGCCTCCTCCTGCATCACCACCTGTCCCTGCTAACACCCCTGCTCAGGCGTCTGACCCAGTCCAGCCCATGCCTGTCCCTGCTTCGACTTACACTCCTTCAGTGTCCGGGCCGGCCTTACCCGCTGGCACCCCCAACTCTCGGTCCCCCACACACTCGTCTCCTCGCACGGCATCCCCGGCTGCCTCGTCTCAGTCCTCACCTGCTACGGTTGTCCCTGACCCTGTGGACGTGCCCGTCTCTGCGCCTGCTGCGCGTCCCTCGACCTCCGGTTACTCTCGTGAGCCCGGTGGTCGCCTTCGACCACTGGATTCCGGAGCTCAGCGGGTGTCGGGTCTCGGACCCAGGCGCCCCACTAGCAGCATCGCGAGCGGTGATCCAGGCACAAAGGCCCTAGGCCTGAGTGTCCGCACTGAGCTTTCAGAGGTACACCCAGCGTGCCCCATCGGGCACGATCTGGTCACTCGCGAGTTCCATATCGCTTGTGACGCAGCAGCTGACCTCGTGGCTGTCAGGCCTGACACTGTGGCGTCTGCACTTGCCACGCAGAGTTCCCCCTCTCTGGCCCCTGATCCGGGCACATTGAGGGAGGCTCTCTCATCGCAAGATTCTGATGCCTGGCGAGCTGCTTACGAGGATGAGCTTCGCGCTATCCGAGAGCACGGAGTCTATGAGCTGGTCGATCTTCCCCCCGGGAGGAAGGCGATTCAGGTCAAGTGGGTCTTTCGCAAGA
>SZWC01019655.1:31903-45218 GCA_023375785.1 Penium margaritaceum
TGGACTCTAGTGTGTGAGCCTTAGCCTCCATGGCTAAGTGGTGTGGCTTGTGAGAGGGCTGACTTGCCCAAGCTCTAGCTCTATATGTACTCCATCATTTTGAGTGATTCAACAACCATTCTTCAGCACAAGTGATGCCCTTCCAATCACACATGCTCGCCGCTCCAAGGCTCCCTCTCTCCTCCAGATCCAACATTTGGTATCAGAGCCAAGTTCTGCCACTTTTTGCCAGCAAAGGCCGTCACTTTGAGAGTGACGGGTTGGGGTGAAACCTTCACCAAATTTGACGATCGACCACTGGATCTTCAAGTTCAGAAGCCAAGCTTTCCAACGAGCTCAAGATCGCGAAGCTCCAACGGTCGGATTGAGAGTTATGCTCAAAACGAGGTCGGCCAGGGCTAAACTCTTCTCTATGAGTAAGACTGTCGCCTTGTGATGACCATAACTCTCTTGTTTCTTTGTCAAATTTAAAACGTGGCACATGCGAATTGTAGTATTTTTTCTAAGCTTTCCATTGGTGCAAAAATATTTGCATTCCATTGATTCGTTTGGGAGAAACGCCGTTTACAAATTGGCTGGCCTGAGTTGGAGTAGGAGCAGAAGCATACCCTGTCTTCAAGCGGGCATATCTTTTGAAATCCCCTGTTGATGACCCTGTTTTATGGGTCGATCTAAAAGGTTTTGAGCTGAATTTTCCAGTGGTGGGCTCAGTTTTTTAAAATTCCCAGTCTGCTGGCATCTACAGTCCATTTTCTGTCAGACAGATTTCTGGTAGAAGTAGCAGCAGAAGCAGGCGTAGCGCCGCCATCCAAGGGCAGCGCTGAGCATCACCAAGGCTCAAAATGGCAGCAGCTGGCNACGTTGTGCAAGAAGTATGAGAGCAAGGATCCTGCATTCCTCATGCTTTTGGAGGAAAAGATGATGGCGCTGAAAATGCAGGGTGGTGAAGGGATGGAGGCGTATCTGGACAGGGCCAAGAGCTGGCGAAGCAGCTGAGAGCGGCCGGCAACCCTGTGGAAGAGACGCGCTTCATCCTCCTCTTGCTGAGAGGACTCCCAACCAGCTACGACACGGTGCGAGAGATGCTGGAGTACCAGCCAACTCTCGACCTCGACTTCATCTGCACACACCTGGTGCAGGTGGAACTGCGTCGCAATGCCGCAAAACGCAATGGCGGCAACAGCAGCAGTGAAGCAGCTTTCATGGCGATGGGCTCACGCAACCAGCAGCAGCAGCAGCAGAACCAGACCAGCGTGCGCCATTTTGGCAACATGAACGTGGCCAAGGAGGTGCACGACCGCCTCTTCATGGCGAAGTCTGACATGTCGCAGGAGGAGAAGGCGGATCCGCCGTGGTACAAAGACTCTGGGTGTACCAAGAGTCTGACGCACCACAGGGAGTGGTTTACGCAGATGCTGTCCATCCCTCCCCGTCCTATCGCTTTGGGTGATGATCGGGTGGTGTATGCTGAAGGGATTGGGATTGTGGAGATGTGGTTGGAGACCCCGCGTGGCATTGAAGTGGGAGTGTTCCATGACGTGCTGTACGTACCTAATGCTGCATTCAACCTCCTCTCAGTCTCCTCTCTTACAAACACAGGACTGCGCGTCGTCTTCGATGATGACTATGGCTACATCCTCAACAAGGATACAGGAGAGGAGTTGGCCAGGTCGGTGAAGGAGGGCGACATGTACCGCCTGCTGGGGGCAACCAAGATGCCGCGTGAGCAGAGTCTTGCAGCAGTGGTGCAGGCGACAGATGGTGAGATCTGGCATGCGCGCTACGGCCACATCGGCATGCGCGCCTTGCAGAAGCTTCAAGCAAAGCAGATGGTGCGTGACCTACCCCTCTCTATCTTTGAACAGCAGTTGTGCATCGGATGTTTGGAGGGGAAGCAGCACCGGGAGGCGTTCTCTGGAGCAGGGGAGCGTGCGAAGGAGGTGTTGGAGCTGGACCACACGGACCTGTGTGGACTGATGTAGACCCAGAGCTTTGGAGGTTCTAGGTATTTCCTGACCTTCATTGATGATTTCAGCCGTTACACTGCTGTGTACTTCCTTCCTTCCAAGGATCAGTGCTTTGACAGGTTCAAGGAGTTCAAGGCCATGGTGGAGAACCAGACTGGCAAGAAGATCAAGGCGCTGCGCAGCGATCGCGGTGGAGAGTACCTGAGCAAGGAGTTCCAGGACTACCTCGTAGCAGCTGGCATCAAGGCGCAGCGTACCGCGCCGTACTCGCCGCAGCAGAACGGTGTAGCAGAACGCGCCAACCGCACCATCGTTGAGTCGGCGCGCTCCATGCTGCACGCGGCGCGGCTGACCTACGACTTCTGGGCCGAAGCCGTGAGCACTGCGGTCTACATCAAGAATCGCAGTCCCACCAAGGCGCTGGAGCAGATGACACCGTACGAGGCGTGGTTCGGCAAGAAGCCGAGCGTGGGTCATCTCCGAGCCTTTGGCAGCCTGGCGCACATGCACGTGCCCAAGGAGAAGCGGCAGAAATGGGACACAAAGAGTGCGCAGATGCTGATGATTGGCTACGACGTGGCAAGCAAGGCCTATCGCCTCTATGAGAGGGATACAGGCCATGTCATTATCTCCAGGGATGTCGTCTTCAACGAGAGCAACGTCATCGGCACCAACATTGTCTGTGAAGAGGCAGCAGAACCAGTAGCTGACGAGGCAGTGGGAGCAGAAATCCTTCCTGACCCAGTCTCTCCCGATCCTTCCTCTACTGTGACAGTGGGAGAATCACTGTACTCTCCCATGTCTGATGCAGCAGATACAGCAGCCTCATCGGCAGAAGCAGAGGAGGGAGATGCAGCACCACCAGCAGCAGCAGTTGTGCCAGCAGCACCGCGCCAGCCACCTGCTAACGCTCCAGTACCTGGTCGCAGGTACCCTCTAAGGGTGCGTTACAAGCCTGGTGAGCGTGGCCATTTCTGGATGCTGCAGAAACCAGAACAGATGAACGTCGCAGTTGCAGCAGATTCAGATGAGCCAACGTCATACAAGGAGGTCATGGCTGCACCAGACGCAGCAGATTGGGCGCAAGCCGTGCAGCAGGAGATTCAGTCGCAGCTGGACAATGGCACGTGTGAGCTGACTGAGCGTCCACCTGGACGCAAGGTGATTAAGTGCAAGTGGGTGTTCAAGAAGAAGCGGGGAGCAGAAGGCAATCTGGAAAAGTACAAGGCAAGGCTGGTCGCCAAGGGCTACTCGCAGCAGGAGGGCATTGACTACATAGAAACCTTTGCCCCTGTTGCAAAGTTTGCCTCTGTGCGTACGCTCCTCTCATATGCAGCAGCTGAGGACTTTGAGGTTCACCACATGGATGTCAAGACGGCATTCTTGAATGGTGACTTGGAGGAGGAGATCTACATGGAGCAGCCGGAGGGGTTCGTCATGGATGGCCAGGAGCACCTGGTTTGCAAGCTGCAGAAGTCACTGTACGGCCTCAAGCAAGCGTCGCGTGCTTGGAACCAGAAGTTGGATGCGGCGCNATCAGCATGAGATCCTCATCATCATTGTCTATGTGGATGACATGCTCCTCCTTTCCAACAGCATGTCTGCACTGCAGGAGTTCAAGGAGGCCATGCAAGAGCGCTTCCAGATGTCTGATCTCGGGGAGGCGTCATATTTCCTCGGTATCCAGATCACGCGTGAGCGCAAATCACGCTCTCTCTCGCTGCAGCAGAGTCGCTACATCAAGGACGTCCTACAGCGGTTCGGCATGGCAGAGGCCAAACCCATCGGCACGCCGCTAGAGACGCGGCAGTACCTCGTGAGCTTCAGTGGAGAAGCAGATGCAGCTGAGCGGCAGAAGTACCAGAGCGCCGTCGGCAGTCTCGTGTACCTGATGGTGGCAACCAGGCCGGACCTCGCACAGGCTGTGAGCGCTGTGAGCCAACACATGGCTAACCCGGGCCCTGAGCACCAGAAGGCAGTGAAGCGGATCTTCCGCTATCTTGCTGGAACCGCCAACATTGGCATCACCTACAACGGCAACGACAACAACATCATCGGCTACACAGACGCAGATTGGGCTTCAAACCCTGAGACTCGCAAATCCATCTCTGGACATGTGTTTCTCATGAATGGAGGTGCCATCAGCTGGTGCAGCAAGCGGCAGGTGGTCGTGGCCACCTCAAGCACAGAAGCTGAGTACGTCTCTCTCAGCTTTGGAGCCAAGGAAGCAGTTTGGCTTCAGCGTCTCATGGCGGAGATGAGTNTGCACCAAGCCAGTGACCCGTGAGAAGCAGCAGTTCTGCATGAAGGCATGTGGACTCAGCCCACTCTGACTGCGGCAAAGTGGGAGATTGTTGGAAAGGGAGCCATCCGGCTCAATTTCAGGTCCACAGGAGCAAGTTCCAGGAAAGTACCAGATGCCTGCTCCGATCGCCGATCCGACTTCACCATTGGAGAGATCATGTGGCAAAATGTCTATGGTCCAAGTTTGAGGCCGATCCAACGGTCGGATTGGGAGATATGAATTTTCGAAGTTTCGGGGGTCATGGACTGTCGATGTCTGGGTGGGCATGGGTGATGGCTCCTTGCCTTAGCCTGAGAAAAGAAAAAAGGCAAGAGGTCCAGGGTCAAGACCTGATGGGAGAAATATCCAAAAAGGTCCTTGGTCTTAGGATTGCCGTGTCAGAGTGTGCTGACTAGGATAAAGGTACCTCTCCTTACTTTTTAGGTGAGGTGAGATCCTTGTGTGCTAGCCATGGACACATGGCAATTCTTCATGGGTTTGTGGGTGATGTGCCCACTAGGAGTGTGCCATGAGAGTATTCTCTAGCTCTCTAGGTCGTGTGTGACTGGTCAGCCTGATTGTTGGGCTGATTTCCTCCCTTGTGTGAGATTGTGGACTCTAGTGTGTGAGCCTTAGCCTCCATGGCTAAGTGGTGTGGCTTGTGAGAGGGCAGACTTGCCCAAGCTCTAGCTCTATATGTACTCCATCATTTTGAGTGATTCAACAACCATTCTTCAGCACAAGTGATGCCCTTCCAATCACACATGCTCGCTGCTCCAAGGCTCCCTCTCTCCTCCAGATCCAACAGTCATGGACCAATGAACAAGGGAAACCAGACGAGAAGGACCATCCATCATGACCTCACATCGCCCAGATGCTATGCCAAGTTTGACACTCTAGGGGCAACAACCTCAACACCAGCAGCAAACAAGCAAGGCACCCTTTGTTTTGGGAGCATCGCACCGCAGAGAGGTCCCAGCCAAAGGAGGCATCAATGCCTAATACACAGTAGGACCTGCTTGACAAGTAGGGACCTTGGGCGAGGCACATGTCCTAATGGGGTCCCCATCGACCAAATACACCACTCTCGTCCAATCAAAGATGCAATTATCTCATCATAAGTCTAGCAAAGCAATGGCCGTACCCTTAGCAAGAAGGCTCCAGCAGAAATCGTGAGTGACTTGTGGTTTAATTGGACCTACGCTAGGACGGATGGCCAAGGGAGGTAAACAGTACACCGTGCGAGGACAAGAAAGTTGAGCAAGATAGCACATGGGGAGTTCTAGACTAGGAGGAACCGATACAGGACGTGTTCGACCGATGGGAGGGGAATTGCTTCATCGGCTAGTACTCGGGAAGTTGGTCTAGTGTAAGCGCATCGAACCCACCTAAGGACCCCGCCACGGGTACAGGTGCAGGTAGTGCCTCTGTAGGAACTGAATTTGAATCCAGCGGTGAAGGCTTCATACACTCTCCCAAAGCTCGACGTCTTCAAGGGTGAACCCGAGGAAGACCCGGCTATGTGGCTGTCCAAGTTGGGCACCTGTCTCGATTATGGGCTACTATCTCCTAACTATATTGTCCCGACGGTACACCCAGCGCTGTAATGTAAAGCATTGGAGTAGTTTACTACAGAGCATAGGGAACTTCCATTTGCTGACTTTGATGACCCGGCGAATAGGATGACCAAGCGATTTGATTTCATGGGCCTGGGAGAAGCAAAGCTCCAGATTCACACAGTCCGCTTGAAGGCCGGGGAAATTATAAAGTTACACAACGACAATTTTACTAAGATCTTGACGCAATGCATCGACATACCCTTGCATATGATTAAAGGATATTACAGTGATTCCCTTGTCCCAGCGATTGCCAACACATTGGACATATGCCGGTTCAGCACACTAGACACGCTGAAGGAGGAGGCGGAACACGAGCAAAGGGAGATTAAATGCCAAGCGGTTCAGGAACAGTCCGCTCCAAAGGAACATGTGGCGCCCACCATTTTCATGCCTACATGAGCTTCTGCCCCCAATCCAATGAAACCCCATAACTACCCACCTAGGAGTTGCTATAGATACGGTGAATTCACCCACCGGCGCCAGGAATGTCCCAACCCCACTCCGATACCCGGCATACCATCCAGAGGGGGGCAATACTAGAGACGTGGATTAGCTGGACCAGGGCCTACTACCGCACGGTAAAGCATCGGCCCTAACATCACCACCCGTCCCTCCGGTCAGGCAGGCAATGGACTGGCGGTTTGGAAAGTGTATGCTCAGCAAAGGGAAACGGCAGAGATACCAGCTGCTAGTCAACCATCTGCTTCCGACAAGCTTGGACGAAATGTGAAGCTATGTCTTCCGCGCTCCGAAGAACAAACCACAGAGACTCCTCCGACGGCTATAGAACAAAAACTGGTCATAGTGGCTCAAGCACAATGCGTGGAAGGCTGGGCAATCGCGGAGATGTATGAGCGCGTGCACAAATACAAAGAGCAACAGGAACGGGCCAAAGCAGACACACATGCATGTGTCGAAGTGCGCTCAATTTTCTCACCAACTCAGATTCCAACGGTACCTCCAAAGCATCCACTTGAATCACGCACGCGCTCCTCACAAGGTCCCACGCCCCCGCGTTGCGAGAGGGTGACCTTTGCACCTTCGGCAAACAACGAGCCCACGACCGATGCCTTGGCCTCCTTCCACCGTCCCTTCCAAGAGGTATCACAGGAGGGAAATTTACAGCAGAATCCCACCTGTCTCCCGGACTTCGCTGCGGTCCTGTAGGAGTACGCCGAGAAGCTTCGGCCAGCCGGCATTTGCCTCAGCTGCACCTAGGCCCTACATCATTGACTTATCAGGGTAGCAATCCGAGCTCAACCCAACACATGGAGATGGCGGCCAATGCCTCTTGTACCACCTCGAACAAAAGGTCTCCATCATGCAGTAGCTAGCTATTTCGTGTGGATATGTGGCAAACCGTTCCTCGCAAATCGACCTTGGAGCTATCCACACCACGGTGACACTTCAGGTCTTGCAAGCGGTCGGCTGGCAACACAAGATCCAACCAACAACCAAAGTGTTTACAAATACATCCAGTGGCATGGATGCAGGGCAGGGTATCGTAGACCAACTTCCCCTTCCGAAGTTCCTCCTCCACGAGGTCGTGCGGGTACAAGTCACGGTGGCCCGTACCTATGATGTCCTGCTAGGGACAGACCACCTAGTTCCCCGACAGGCGGCCCTGTTATATGCTGACGGAATCATGTAGTTGACATCATCAGGTCATATTACCTCTGCAGCTCTGATTGTGGGCCCAAGGACGTTGATGCCTACAAAACTTGGTCACTCGTTCTCATTGGAGGAAGCCTGTGCCGAGGACCACACAGCCACGAATTCTATCCTAGCATTCCCAAAGCACGATGTCCCTCCCTACGTTTCACCACAGGTAGAGGAAGAAAAAACGATGGATACCAGGCCCATACCCAAGGAGCCATGCCCCGAGCGAGGACAAGCTACTTTGATGAAGGATTGACCGCAGATCCCCATGGGCCCGCTACCCAAGCCTTCAGCAGAATCTCCCGGATGGCTATTCCTCCCTATGATAAACAGTTGTCTCAGTGATTTCAGTCGGGTACCGATCACCTCAACTCCTTCACAGCCTCCTCTGGTCTTGGCCCTCTCACTACTACCCACAATCGTGAAACCAATGGTTCCAAACGACCTTGACAAGGTAAAGCGCAAGGGGAAGATGCTTGTGTGTGACAAAGACACTGCTCTCTGTGAAGACGTTGATTCGAAAGACTCAGAAAAAGAACCCACGAGTGATGTCGGATAGCTGCGCCTTGATGACGAGCCACCTCCATGCCAACCAAAGGCTCTCACGATCGCACCAGGTGGCTCCCGAAACTTTAACCTTGAGGTCTATGATTATTGGGATCCTGACCCTGATCTTGGGGCCGGTCTAATTGGGGATGAGGAGTCACTACCATCCACAGTCCCACATTCCCAACGATGGGACCATATGCTCCATGAACCCCTCACAGAGGATCAGAAGCAAGAAGTCAAGGAGCTTGTCACTTATCATGAAGCAGTATTTGCAGGCAAATCAATGGAGATCGGAGTGGTCGACACGGTTAATGTCATCAATACAAGAGACACACCTGCACGCAAACAGAAGGCCCGTCGCCTAATCCAAGACGAGAAAGACATCATTAATAAAGGATTTTGTGAACTCAAGGAGCAGGGCGTCATTGTCAAGGTGGAAAGTCCATGGCGTTCCAATCTGGTGATTGTGGGAAAACTAGATGGTACTAAACGGTTTTGTTTCGATTTTCGCGATCTCAACAAGGTCACCGTGGAAGACGCTTACCCCATGCCCCTCATTGTCAATATCCAAGAATGACAGCGTAGAAATAGTTGGTTTGCCAAACTTGATGTCAAATCTGCTTTCCATACCGTTCCTATGGATTGAAATTCTATGCTGAAGACAGCCTTTATAACCTCACACGGGATCTATGCTTTTATTCGCATGCCCTTCGGGTTACGCAATGCCAGTGCTACCTTTCAACGCGTCATGGATCACGTACTACGCGATGTTCCCAATGCTTGCTGTTACGTGGATGATTTCATGGCTATTGCATTCGGCTTCCAAGAACTATTGACTTCACTTGATGTTGTGTTTTTGGCTCTACGGTCTGTAAATCTTCGTTTGAAAGCCACGAAATGTGTCATCGGAGCGGATAGCATGGAGTTCCTGGGCTCTATCATTAGTGCGCAAGGCATATCCATAGATCCTGCCAAGACTGGAGCCGTCCGTGAATGGAAGAAACCAATAACAACATCCCAGGTCAAGATCTTCCTAGGATTTTTCAGTTTCCACCGCAATTTCGTCCGTGACAATGCGAAGATTATTCATCCCTTGCAACTCCTCACTCATCACGATGAACCCTTTGAGTGGACGGAGGCCTGTCAGCTTGCATGGATCGAGATTAAGCACTGCCTCATCACGGCGCCGATGCAGGAAGTCCCGCACATTAGCGTGTCCTTTGTCATCACAAGAAGGGATACAACTGCATGATGAAGGTGGTGTGCTACGAAAGTCGTGCAATCAACGACGCGGAAGCAAAGTATCCTCTTGTGAAAGGGGAATGCTTGCCAGTTCTACATAGATTATGTGAAGAATGGAAAACCCTTCACCATCCTCACAGACCATCAGGCTCTCCAATGGCTTCTCATGACGCAAAACTACAAGGGAATTCCTGGCAAGTGGGCCCTACTTCTACAAGGGTACAATCTCACCATAAAATATCTGCCGGCATTTGCCAACCGCAATGCAGATGCCCTTAGCCGTCTACCACGTGAAGGGTGGAAGGACCGTACCTCCCACGAGATACCATCATAGGGAGGTGGACAACCTCCAGATTACCGACCTCCTGGTAAGAACTTTCTTATTCATGACCAGGCGCGCGATCTCACTGACAAGGAGTACAGCAGGGCATACTATCTTGACGGATTTCCTCCGCACGACAAGGACATCGGCCACATCAATGTGCGGCGACGAACTGGCCTCTTCAAAGATGCGCCAGGATGGACGCACAATGAATACAGGGATCTATCAGAAATGTTGTCCTAGCGTGCCCTGAATGCCTAATTGTGCACGGCTGTTTACTGCAAAGAGACTTCCAAGGGAGGTGTGTACTTTGATCGCCACAATACCAAGTGCAGAATTCTGGCAGAATGCAGGTTGCGGAAAATGAGAGAGGCTGGGAATTTGTAATGGTAGTTATTTTGGTGACATTACATCAGATGCTTATAGCCTGTGATCTAAGCTTTCCAATGCATCCAAGCACGCCCAAAACGGAGGAGTAGAGCCCCCGCTACGGCCGTCAAAGTAACCCTTGGTGGAGCCGCCCACAATGCCTTGCACGCCAGGCAACGGGAGGCGCTTCGACGATGACCCGTCGGAGCGCCTTTCCTCGCCTAGAAGTCAGCGAGAAGTTCATCCTGGTTAAGGAGGTCCTCCTGGTCACTTCGTTCATGCCCCTGGTGCATTTGGAGCTCGTTGGAGATGAACTCGGACCACCGCGGTGGAATGATCCCGTCACCAATGACGAAACCCAGATTCCACCCGCCGACCACCCGAACTTTGGATGGGGCTAACTTTCTGAAGTCTTAACCAAATCAAGCAACTGAAAGCTCGAAAATTCATGGTGAAATATAGGGAGTCCAAATCTGCAATCCGATCAGACATCCAACCAGTCTCTAGTGGCTAAACCAGAAAAACAGCAAACGGCATCCATGGTAGGGACACTTTTCAACAATATTCCCCGTGTACCTTCCATGCTGGATGCCTCATGCTCACGTCGATGTGCTTCCTCCTACTATGCTGCGTCGGGTTGTTGGTCAGCAAGATGGAGCCCGTGTTGTCTTCTTGAACCACCGTAGGCTCTTGCTGCGGCACGTCCAGCTCCTCCAGCAATCTGCAGAGCCACACCGCTTCCTTGACCGCCTCGGCCGGAGCGACGTACTTCGCCTCCACTGTGGAGGTGCAACACAGTCCTGCTTCCTGCTACACCACGAGACCGCTGCACCTACGAGGAAGAACAGATAACCAAAAATGGACTTTCTCTTGTCCACATCGCCGGTGTGGTCCGCGTCTATGTAGCAGACCAGCAGCAAGGGGTCTGACCTCCCCTTTCCCTCATACTTGAGGCGCACATGCCGCGTTGCCTGCAAGTACCGGATGATACGCTTCGCCGCCTGCCAATGTAGTGGCTCAGGGTTGGCCACATACCTGCTCACCTGACCCACCACGTAGGCCAAGTCCGGCCGAGTCGCCACCATGGCATCCATCAGACAGCCCACCACAGATTGGTAAGGCACCTCCGCCATGTGCTCCTTCTCCTCTTTAGTTTGCAGCCCCATCGCCGCACTCATCTTACATCTCGTGGAGAACAGACTGCTCACTAGTTTGCAGTTCTCCATGCCGTACCACTTCAAGATCTCGACCACGTACTTGGCCTGCCCCAACTCAAGCGTGCTCACCCTCCACTTCTGCGTGATGCTCACCCCAAGGTAGTACTCCAGCTCCCCCATGTCCGTCATCTTAAATCTGCTGCTCAGTTGCCCCTTGAGCTGCTACAAAGCCGCCAGATCTGATGAACACAGGATCAGATGGTCCACGTAGACTGCGATAATCTGGAGTCCCTTGATGCACGGTACGTACATGTGGTCTGACTCACAACGCTTGAAGCTGTGCTCCGCCATGTAGCCGTCCATCTGCTGGTACCAGCACCTGGGTGCCTGTTTTAGCCCGTACAAGGCCTTTCGCAGCCTCCACACCTTGCCCTCCGGTGCATCCACCCCCTTCGGCACCTCAAGGTAAATCTCGTTGTCGATGATGCTGTCCAGGAATGCCGTCTTGACATCCATTTGGTGGATTTCCATGTCCTTTGCCACTGCCATCGCGAGGATTGTCCGGATGCTTGTGAACTTGGCAACGGGCGGGAACGTCTCATCGTAGTGTTCGCCTTTCCGCTACGCATACCCCTTTGCCACTAGCCGCGCCTTGTACTTCTCCACCTTGCTGTCCTTGGTGAGCTTCACCTTAAACACCCACTTGGAGCTAATCACCTTTGCCCCCTCAGGCCGATCCACCAGCTCCAAAGTGCCGTTCTCAGCAAGGGACGCAAGTTCAGATTTTATTCCTTCGCCCCACTGCTGCCCATCAGGCCGTGCAAGTGCCTCTTGCACAGTTGATGGCTCCGTTGCGGCTGCCATCATGCATCGCGCCATGCCGACCGAGCGGCCTATGCTCGCGTCATACCGCTTTGACGCAGTCCGTTGCCTCCAACTATGACGCCGCGACCTTGGCAACGCTGGCTGCCGGTACTACTGCTGCCCTGCTACAACATTGTCCTTGGCCACAGGCTCCCCCGCATCGGCTGCTGCACCCTGTGCTTCAGCGGCACCTGCACCTGCTGCACTACCCTGCAATGCTCCAGCACCGTCATCCTCCAAGGCATCGACCCTTGCAGCCGCCGGCTCCTCCTTACGTTCAAGGAGTCGGAACCACTCCCCTTGCTTTGGTGAGTGTGCTGCGTGGATGTTGTTGTTCCTACTACGGTAGCTCTTCTGCTCATCAAACATGACGTCACGGCTGGTGATGTCGTCCTGCGTCCGTGGATGAAAGAGACGGTACGCCTTGAGTGCACTCTCGTACCCGACGAACGCGTATGCCTTTGCACGCAGGTATAGTTTGGAGTCTTTTCTTTGTGCGGCCTGCACCAATGCATTCGCCTTGCACCCGAAAGCCTTCAGGTACGCGACGCTTGGTTTGCGCCTGCTCCAAGTCTCCTGCGGCATCTTCCAGCTGCCCTTCCCTTTCAGTACTGCCGTTGAAGTGAGGTTGGTGATGTAGCACGCCGTACTCATGGCCTCAGCCCACAGGCTCCGTAGCAGTTTTGCATCCACGAGCATCGTCCGTGCCATGGTGAGAAGCGTCTGGTTCGCATGCTCCGCCACGCCATTTGACTGAGGCATTTACGGAGTGGTCGGCTACCACTAAATACCCCTGCTCCTTCAGCCACCCTCCGCAGCCCACATACTCGCCGCCATTGTTAATGGATCTGGAGGAGAGAGGGAGCCTTGGAGCAGCGAGTATGTGTGATTGGAAGGGCATCACTTGTGCTGAAGAATGGTTGTTCAATCACTCAAAATGATGGAGTACATATAGAGCTAGAGCTTGGGCAAGTCAGCCCTCTCACAAGCCACACCACTTAGCCATGGAGGCTAAGGCTCACACACTAGAATCCATAATCTCACACAAGGGAGGAAATCAGCCTAGCAATCAGGCTGACCACTCACACACGACCTAGAGAGCTAGAGAATGCTCTCATGGCACACTCCTAGTGGTCACATAACCCACAAACCCATGGAGAATCGCCATGTGTCAATGGCTAGCACACAAGGATCTCACCTCACCTAAAAAGTAAGGAGAGGTACCTTTATCCTAGTCAGCACACTCTGACAAGGCAATCCTAAGACCAAGGACCTTTTTGGAT